>BQNB010030399.1:33920-54906 GCA_026074375.1 Tanacetum coccineum
ATTTTCAAAAACGACTCTTTTTGATTCGTTTTCTATGATTATGACTGTTGTACCTTGAAGTAATACCCCAGATTAGCTTCCGCTGCTATATGTAAAAATGGGGGTGTTACAACCTTCCTTTGGGTAAGCTTGGTCATTGACTTGGCAATCTTTGAGAATCCTTCAATGAATCTTCGGTAATGATTAGCAAGACCTAAAAATTAACGAATCTCCGTTGTAGTCTTAGGAGATTGCCAATCTTAAATAGACTCAATCTTGGCGGGATCCACATGAATACCCTGACTGTCAATAACGTGTCTGAGGAACTATACTTTTGGAATCCAAAATTTACACTTAGAAAATTTTGCATACAACTCCTCTTTCTTAAGCAATTCCAAGATTAACTTGAGATGTTCTTCGTGCTCTTGCTTGTTCTTTGAATAGATCAGAATACCATCAGTAAAGACAATCACGAATTTATCCAAATATGGTTTGCACACCCGATTCATGAGGTCCATAAATATAGTCGGTGCGTTAGTCGAACCAAACGGCATAACTTGAAATTCATAATGTCCATATCGAGTTCTGAAAGTGGTCTTTGGGATGTCTTCTTCACGAACACTTAGTTAATGATAACCCGACCTCAGGTCGACCTTCGAGTATACACTTGATCCTTGAAGTTGATCGAACAAATCATCAATTCTTAAAAGCGGATAATGGTTCTTCACCGTTAGCTTATTCAATTCACAATAATCAATGCACATCCAGAGTGATCCATCCTTTTTATTGACAAATAAGACTGAAGCTCCCAAAGGTGAGGAACTGGGTCTTATGAAGCCTTTATCAGAAAGTTCTTTTAGTTGGTCTGGCAATTCTTTCATCTCGGACGGTGCTAATCGATAAGGCGCCCGTGCTACAGGTGTGGCACCAGGTATCAAATCGATTTGAAATTCCACTTGTCGGGTTGATGGAATACTCGGCAAGTCCTTGGGAAATACTTTGGGAAAATCTCGAACAATTGGTACGTCTTTAAGTCGCTTCCCCTCTGACTTGTCTTCAGCCTCCTTTGTGGTAACAGTGCCAAAAAGACATGGCATCCTTTTAGCAAGTACTTTTGGGTTTTGGTACCCGAGATGATGTTTAATCAGATCCGTGTCCGTTGTCGCTTCCGTCACCACGAACAATTAATGTTTCATTTCCCCAGGGAATATGAACGATCTTCTCGGCATAAACTATCATGGCATGATACATTGACAACCAATCCATACCAATTATGACGTCAAAACTACCAAGTTCTATGGGCATCAGTTCGATGTTGAATGGATGATTTAGTAAATTTTCTAATGGCGAGCAAATTTAATAGCGAATTGTCCTAGGGCGACTAGTGATGTGTCTTGTTTTTTGACTTAGGATTTGGCATAAGATGATGTCGACTTTATAGTAAGATGGAGTAAAGGTCTAACTAGTTATTATGATTATTAGCATGATTCCTTGTGATATATACTTTTTATGGGTACGCACACAAAAATTTTTTCTTCAAGAATATCAGTAGAAATTTTAAATTTTAACAAGAGTTTTAAGGTGACTACTCTTAGCATGGCATGGTCCTTCTTGAATTATACATACGTGATCAGGCTATGTATAATTGAGGGCTAACGATGCGATGCTTATTTTTGTCAAAATTATGTTATGTATAAAGAAATATCGAGGAGTTTTATAAGATGACAAAATGATTCACAAGGTGGCTGTAAGGTTGTTGATAAAAGGAAAATAAAATGGTTTGCGAGAAATCGTATGATGGTTTACAAGACAACAGCTAAATGACTCATGGGGTGACAATAAAATAATTTATATGATGAAAAATGGTTTCATAAGGTAAGAACAAGATAATTCATAAAGTTATAGTAACGTAGTTTTTAAGATGGTTGCAAAATAGTATATAAGATGTCAAAAAGGTAATTCATAAGGTATTCATGAAATGATTGTGAATAGTTTATAAAATGTTAGTTTATTGAATGATGGTAAAATAATTTGTCAACGATAGTAAAATGGTTTATAAAATGATAGTTTATCAATCGATAGTAAGGTAGTTTGTTAATGACATTGAATTTGTTTATGAGACGACACTAAAATTGTTTATGAGATGGTATCAAAATAGTTTTCAAAGGAATCACGTAACAGTTCATAGCGTAATAGTAAGGAGTTTATGTTGTGGTAACAAATTATTTTTGAATGGATAACAAAATAGTTTTTTTTAAAAGAAATTGACCATGGAAACGGTTTATGAGGGACAGCGAAATAGTTTATTGTGTGATTGTGATATGTTTCGTAAAATCATAATGTTTTAATAAGTGCTTTGCATGAATAAATAGTGAGTTGAAATAAAATTGACGGAGTTTTAATAATACCATAATTTGATAGATAGTTGGGTTCATTGTTTTCCATCCAAAATACTACATGTTTTCTTAATACTACAAATCTCCAAGACAAGCTAGTACATAAATCCTAAAGCAAGATGTCTATGAGTGTTGTCTGAACTGACTGGTCACGAGCTCCTTAAGTTTCCTGAAGTCTTCTCGGTCCTGACGCTGGGACTCCTGAACCGCAGCCAACTACTGCTCCATCTTAATACGAACCTGTCTCTCACGGTTACGAGTAATATTCTCGATTGCCTCCGTAGTCTTAATCCTAGCACGTAATGAAGCATTCTCTGCCTCAGCAATGTCTATCCTAAATCTCAATGCCGTCAGCTCCTCCTGTATAGGTACTCCTAATAAATGCTCATGTATGCCTCGTATAGCCTCCATGTGTTGGGCTTGTGTCCTCACAGCGGCCGCTGCAGGAAAAGCAACTGCAGCGACAGGCTCTGGGTGAATGATATCCACCCTGATATCAATCGGGTCCCTAAGATTCTCCTCAGCAAAGACAAGAATAGTGGGTGCAGCCATAACCTGCACAAGAAAGAGTTTATATAAATCGTTTAATATGAAACCATGCAGGATGCGTGCAGTATGAAAAGTAAACACAATGCAAGATGATGCATGGTGAATGAATATGCACACATGGCAGGGATGAAAATATGATATGGCGAAATGGAATGCATCATTGTTCGAATGGACGATGGTATGAATGAGTGATGGTATAATATCATATAAGATAGATTAATGTTTAGGACCTATGAGTTTATAGTATACTTTGTCTTAAGAAATGTTCTAGTATTTATATAATAACTCTTATATAAATAAGTGTAAAATATACGCAAGGCAGGGTAGGTATATATATATATATATATAACATATATTTAAGACCAATGATATTATTCTTAATTATATTAAAAACACGTATGTGAACATTGAAACAATCTGTATACCTAACTAATGCAACAAGTAATGTGTGAATGAATGGCCCATGAAAATCCCTTTGTATGATGCAATGTTTGAAAATGGTTATAGTCCAAGTAAAAACATTTGACCTGGTTCTCTATAACCTAGGCTCTGTACCAATATGTAACACCTCCAAATTGGGCTCGCAGGGTAAATGGGTTGTGAGGGCTACTTATAAGTTCAAATAGCAACGAGATATGAGACTACGACCTATATATGTGTCGTGTAAAAATGATACATTGGATTAAATAGTACTTGTTTGTTACAATGCCGAAGCTTAAATAGTTCATCCATGAAAAGTAAAGATTTTTAAGACTTAAACAAATATTCCAATTTGTAATGCTCCAAATTTTAGTTATAATGACTCCAAAAATGATGACCACCAATGTATCCTTGTTTCTCGTTACTTTATTTTGACCTGATAGAAAACATGCTTTAAAACGTCAAAACATAAAGTTGTGAATTCACATGTTTTTAGTAAATGTATGAAATAGGACCACAAGATTTCATGTAAGTCTTGTAACACCTACAATATCTTAAAAGTAATTACGAGTCTGCACTATGCTCATGACAGCGAGCTTTCGACTTATTGTATGCAATTGAATGCACTAAAATGTGCCCATGTAGTAGTTCAACCCGCAACATCTCTAATTGTTCCAAACATGTATACGTTCATATGTTTCAGTATCTTCGAAGCTGATGAGCGCTACTCACCGAACGGGGATGGTCAATCCCAATAGATCTATTCATACATTCGACGCTCCGCTAACTAGAATTGACAGTTTCATGTAGTGGGCCAATAGGGGGTTCGCTACTTAGGCAACTGTTTAAATATGTTAAAAGTGTACTTGCGTCCAAATGTAAAATGATGATGTTTTCACCCTAAAGTTGTAAAAAAATGTAATTGTATTAAAAGCGGGGCTATGAACTCGACCGTAAGTGAAATGATTGATTATCTAAAACAAATGAGTGAATGCCTGGCAATTTGAATGCAACCTAATTAATTACTAGGGCCGTATGAGTATAATGCTATTTCATATAATTAAAACATCCATGGTGTATAGTTACACCTCCACCTAATTAGTATTTATTACATTATTTAATATGTTTAAAATTATTCATTAACCCGTTGCTTCGTTAAATTAAAATGATATATGTACTTGTTACCGTAAAGAAAATCTTATTTTTATTTACTAATTCATCATTTGATACAAATGTAATGATTTAATATTGATATGTTCATTATTAAATAATTGTTTTATAAAAGATTGGTATAAAAATAAAAGTAAAAACTAAAACATAACACAGCGCGGATTTTTTTTAAAATCAATCTTTATCGTTTCGACTCCGTTTTATACGTTTCTTATGTCCACGTCTCCGTATTAAAATAATTTATCAATACATTCAATGTATAAAGTGTTAAACCTTGGAGGAATTAGTAAATTTTTACTGTGATTACAGTTTATAAAAACTATTTTTATAAAATTAATTATACGTAACTTGTTTAAAACATATATCGCTTATTATAGTTCCGTTTCTCGAGATCCTTATGTCTTTGGATTAGTATTAAGATAATTTATCAAAATATTATATTTATAAGATTTATATCCCTGATGAACAGTAACATTCACTGTTCATAACAGTTTATTTTTATAAAATTAATTATGTACAACTAGTAAAATACGTAACTTGTTCGTTATAATTTCGTTTTTCGAGTTCTTTATGTCCGTGGGTTCGTATTAAGGAATTTTATCAAAATATTATATTTATGGAATTTTTACCTCTGATAAACAGTAACTTTACTGTTCATCACAGTTATAAAATTGTTTTTATAAAGTTAATTATATATAACTTGTAAAATCCGTAACTTGTTCGTTATAATTCCGTTTTTCGAGTTCCTTACATGCTCACGATCCTTGTAAAGAGCACTATTTTTATCAAACATAAAATATATGGTCTATGGTTCGAATTCAAAAGTAGGCAATAAAATAAAATTAGGGTTTTCAATTAATAAAGTTAGTTTGTATTCATTTTTGTTTAAAGACCTTGCACCATAATTTCACCAAGTGTTGTACCGTATATTACATGGATTTAGTCCTCTAAAGGTTCATGTTCATTTGTCCATATTAAAATCATTTCAACACTTTATATAATTTAAAAAATTAAAATTTGGTGGTGATTAACTTATGCAACAAGTATGTATACAATAGGAAATGAATGAATGAACATTGAATACTTTAAATAGACCTTATAGAAGACAAGTAGGATGATGAACACAAGATGTAAACCCTAATCAAGCCTTCAAAATCAAAACCCTAATCAAGAAAACCCTAAATATGTTTTCTTGATAATTCCTTGTTAAACCCGAATCCAAGCTTGCCAACACCTTGAGTAACCTTAGGTAACCTTAGAATGAACACTTGAATGCTTGGAATGCCTTGGATGCAAAAATTAAAATGAAACCCTAGTAACAAATAGTGTGCCGTGGGTTTTTGACCAAAGGAGAGAGTTTTTGTTTGAGTTTTTACTAGGAATAGATATGTGTATGATAATGAGCTAGTTACTTGCCTTTTATAGTAGCCAACCCATGAATTAACCTTAAGCTAACCCAAGTTAGGAAGTAGGGTTTAAGGTACAATTGTGTAAGAGCTCTCCTCCTCCCTAGGAGGAGGCCATGGCTCACAAGGGTCCAAGGTACATAGATTGGACAATTTCTAGTAACTTGGGTCCAAGTACATTGGTGTAAGATTTCACATGTGTAGAAAAGGGATTAATGAAAGTTTTGCATTTCTTTCTTGTGTAACCACTCATGTCCGGTTTTAAGGAGTTATAGGTAAACAAAATAAGTGAATTTTGAGTATTGGGTATAAATGTGGGTTATTTTTGGTTTGAGTCTGTAGATAGTAAAGGTTGCTTCGGGTTACGAACGAAGTAGAATTTAGTGCGAAACGTAAGCGTTTTATCGTACCAACAAAAATAATTATGAAAGTTATAAAATTATAAACCTAATAATCATATAACACTTGCTTGATGTTAACATTAATTTTTTGCTGGTCCGTTTACTCATTGTCGTTGATTTTTAGTTACGCGATTTATAACTAGCAGTTAATATTTCAAGCGATCGCGGTTAAAACTCTAAAAATAAATAATGGAATTTATTAAAGTTGTAAATAACCTGAAAATGAGAAATGTTACAGAAAAATTTGTTGATGAATTTCGAAACAAGATCATCCCATGTTTGAATCGATCGAGGGGGTTCTTTCTCAAGCCAAATCCGGGCTGCCCCCTCGAGGGAAAATGGGAAAAGCATAAGCTTTACCGACGTACTCGGGACGTTCGGGAACTTCATCGTAGAAGTGATCTTGTTGAAATATCGGATGTGGGCATGAGGATCTTCTTTGTCATGTCCAAAGAATTGCTTGTTTTGAACGAGGTTAAGCAGACCGTGCTTAAGCTCAAAGTTGTCCGCGGTTATTTCGGGCACAACGATGGCATCCTCGTAACCCTCGGTGGGTGCTTCGAGCAATTGAGCCATAGTCCGGGTATCATCCATCGGAGCTAGGGGAGGAGCTGGATTTTCAATCGGTTCTTCAAGATTAAATGGTTCAACAACAGGTGGTGGGGCTTGTTGTTGTTGATGGTGAAGATTACGAGATTGGGAACGAGTGCGCATGCACTAAAAAAAGAAAATTTACACTAATTTTTTTTCTTTCTTTTTGGTTTATCAAAAGTAAATTCACAATTTATTTTAATAACGGACAACGAAATAAGACAACTTAAACCTAATAATCGACAAGCTTCTCGGTAACTCTTTGAAAAGAAAAACGCACAAAGGAGCGGAGGAATAGGAAAGCGCGAAGCTATTAAAAACCTTTTTCCTTTAGGGTCGTAGTTCCAAGGAACAACCCGCCTTATACCCCTCTTTGAGTTTGTTTATCTTTTAAAAGGTGAACCGTACCTCGCTAGTGACACAAAAGGTAAGTTTTTGATTCTTTAGTCCAGGAATTTATTGATGGATAATACTTCAGTTGAAAATATTATATGTTGGTGTTCTTTTACCAACTTGATTGATTTTTTTATTGATAATTAAAGACAATATTTTTATCTTTTTGGTTTTTTTTTTTTGGTTTTTCTTTAAATGATAATTATACTAAAAAGAAAATGAAAATATTTTTGTACTTTTAGGGTTTTTTATAGAGCAAATAACTTTAAGAATGAAGGATCTTCAAAAACTAAGTTTCAAACAGTACGGATAGTCGACTCACGGCCTCCCCGGCGACGGCGCCAAAAATTGATTAGATTTAAACTAGACCTTTATATATATAATATATAATAAAATACATATAATAAGGATAATCTAAAAATAATCAATGAAATCCGAGGAGTATGATATGATATTCCCGGGTCGTTTATCCCAAACGAGGCTAGACTTGAAAATCGGTACAGTCGGAAAGTTGGAATTTGATTGATATTAATGATTAAGAGGATTAGAAAGCTAAATTATCTACTAATATACGAAAACGATTAAGAAAAACCTAAAAATTATGAAATAAAACAAAAAAAACGAGTGCACGAGCCCCGAACAAGGGGTCATAAACCTAAATTCTTAAAAATTAACCCTTCAAATATGTTTTTACTTCTAATCTACTCTATGTGAGTAAATATGAAGAATAAAAAAGACTAGACTGAAAACGGAGTTGATTTGAGTTAAAAACGAGACGAAACGAAAACCGGGCCCGACACCCGTTCTTTAAAAATCGAAAGTTTACAAAAATGACCCTACGAAAGTTTTTCTATTTTTCCTAAGTGCAATATGATAAAATAAAATTTTGTAAAAAAGAAAAATATTTTTTTGACTTTTAATTTATTTTTAATGAATTAAAAACAGTTTTAATAAAATTAAATTATTAAAAATAGTAAACGTTTATAAAAAATTCTCAAAAAATAGAGAAAAATAGCTTAAACAATGCTGGATCTAAGAAAAATAAAATGACTATGGCTGGCTTATTGAATAAGCTAAAAGTGGGCTGAAGCTAAAAAAGACAAAGCGTGTTTATTAATTGAGTGTTGCAAAGTTATAACTGAAAAAGTCCCAAGGGCAGCTGGTAAATGAGTGTGTGTTAAGAGGGTTGAGGGTGTAGAGGTCGTGGGTTCGAGCTCAGGCTCACCCTTGGCTTCCACCTTCCCCTTTTTGTTTTTTTATTTTTCTTTTAACACTTTTATAAAACACACAAAAATAATCACTTTTAAAACTTGAACTTTTGGATGAAACTTAGTAAATAAGATAAAAAAGCTGATTTATGATGATAGAAAAGCTTATTAACTAAAGGTATAAAATGGCTTGTTCTTTTTGCTTTTTAAGAACTTAAAAAAAATAATTGAATTGAAACATAAGCAACAAAGCATTCAATATAATCAACATAGAATACAATTAAGCAAATTGGAACCACTAAATAAGCCAGAGATGAGCTTAAAATCTCAGCAGTACTAACCTTAAAGTTAGTACTGCTAGATAAGCACTTAGGTCTGCTAAACTAATAAAAGAGCTAAAAAGCACAATGTATGAACAAATAAGCAGACAAAAGGGCTTAACTATGCCTAATAAGCCACCACAAACACAAATAAGCCAAATAAGCCAGAAAATCAAAAATAAGGTATGGGCCTACACTAGCATGCAAAACAGTCAAATGGGCTACTTTGAGCTCAAAAATAAGCCATCTAGTGGGTGTCTTAAGGCTTATGGGTTATGGAGCTTAAAGATGGGCTTATTGGCTTTCTAGAAAACCCAATAACTTAGCTTGATTATCACAAATAAGCCAAGAAAGCTAGGCTTAAAATCACAATTTTGCACTAGGGGACTTTATCTAGTGGCAAAGGGTCAAAAGGCTATCTTGCTAAAAAGCTCCTAAATAAGCTCAAGACTAAAAGTAACTTAAAACAGATTGAAATTAGCTTGGGGTGAGCTTATGCTCAAAAATTAGACTCTGAAAACCAAAAGAAACATCTGATATGTAGGATTGAAAAAGGGGCTTTTTGAACTAAGAAAGACACAAACAAAAAGTGTTGACAGGTTTTTGACAAAAACAAAGAAAACAAAAGGGACTTAGCTACTGAATTTAGACACTAAAAAGGACAGAAACATAATACTCAAAGACAGATTTGAAAACCAACTCAGTTAAGCTATGTGCTAACTGAATTTTACCACAAATTTTAGGGAACCTATTAGTAAAACTTGAAATCTAACTAAAAGACTTTAAACTTTGGAAAATTAGATTAAAACTAACTTGATAAAGCTGGTTAAAGTTGGCCAAAGTGACCCAAGGGGTTTCTAACCAGTTTGACCCATTTTGGGGTCTTATCCCAAACACCCTTTTAATTTTTCTAAAAGCTTTTTAAAACTGATTAGACAAAATTTAAGAAAAGGTTTTGAAAAACAGATGATTAGCAGTGTATATTAAGCAACAAGAAGTGTAAAAGTTCCAGTGATAAGCACTTAAGTAAGTTAAAAAGTAATAAGCAGTTTATAAGCAAAACAAGCAGTCTATAAGCATAACTCAAACAATGAACAAAGTAAGCAAACACAAAGCACATACAAGCATGAAAAACTTAAATAAGCATCAATTATCAAGAAAAAGCAGGTAATAAGCAGCAAATAAGCTAATGCTACAGTAAAAAGTAAGCTAAAATGAAAATGGAGACTTACCAAAAGCCTTTGCTCTAAACAAGGCTAAGAGGACTCAAAGGAGCTTATCTACAAAGTTCCAGCTTGTATAAAACAAGCTGGTAAGTCCATAAGCCCATCCCAAATTGGCTTATCATCCATATAAATAAGCTGAGGTGTTTTGTGGTGAATTTTTTGGTGAATTCCCTTAACAGTTATATTTTAAATTACTTTTTAGTTAAATAAGATGTAAAACAGCTTATGAAAATCTAAGTGAGCTTTTAAAAACAATGACAAACCTTAATACTTAAAATCAAATTATGAAAACTCAAACTTAAATTTCATTCATAAAAAAAACAGATTACAATTTAGTTGAAAAATAACTTAAACTAGGTTAAACTAAAGCTAACTAACTCTCTCTGCCCAATGGCTTACAAATGAGTTACTTAAATAGAAAAACGATTAGGTCTTGGCTCTTGGGTCTTTTGTCTTCTTCTTGCTTGTGTTTCTTTATAGAGGGAAAACACAATGTGTTTTTGTTGTGTGAGATGAATCAGAAGCAAATCCTAGCCATCCAATTGCCTTTGTGCCCAAGGTGAGAGATATAAACCCTTGATTTTTGTTGTCCAATGAGGTTCTTGGGGATTGCCAAGGTGGCAATCACCATGTGGGGGTGTGACTTTTGTTTGGACTGTAGCAGATGTGATGGGGGGGTTGAAGAAACAGATATAGAAATTTAGGCGGGAAATGGGGTTTTTTGGTTTATGTCTGTTTTGGGAAGATGTACAGTGACAGGGTATGAAAGTTTGAACTTTTGGCAAGAGTGGCCCTTCCACTTATATATGTTAATTGCAAATCCAATCCTTGTGGTGGTTAGCAGTTTGGGGATTTGTCAAGAATCACCCCTGAGAGTTATAAGGGTAGTTGCAAAACAAGTCCTTGTGTGGTACAGGTTTGGGGTGTTGGCAACATTGGCCCCTCAACATCTATGTATCAAGTGCAAAATCAGTCCTTGTGGTGTATGAGTTTAAGGTATTGGCAGAATCGGCCCTTGTGTTTTATTTTGGGCTTTAAGTCTTCATATGTATATACTAATGGGCTTATCCGGCCCATTAGATGGGTTCGGGTGGGCCCATTAAGTATTCTTCAAAGTGTTGTTTTATGATAAGTCTGCTAAATATAAATTTAAAACTTGGTAATCAATAAATTGACCCTACACGACAGCACATCAAGCATCCAAATACACGATAAGGGTTTTGTCACTTTTACGCATGCTGAATTAGAAGCCATTTTCTATATTTAAGCACGCGTGATGGTGCCAAAACCTTTATCACACTCCAACGATCATTCCCGAGTTCAAGTAATCAGTCAACACGATCAGAAATATAATTTTAGTTTCAAAAGCGTTGTTGTTGACTGATACTTTGAACACAGAGTTAGTCATTAGAGATGGGAGTTCATAAGCTACATGCTCTCAGTATATTATACTACTATATTAAACCCAAGTCCATTTGGTAAATACACGATTCCCCATCACTTACATAAACCTGTCCTACTTCACGCGCTCACTTCTGTTTCAGTCACATCTTCTTCCACCAACCACCATCTCATTCATACTCATCCAAGAATAAAACGGTTTGGGTCAAACATGCGAATGTTGGACCAGATAAAGGGTTATCAAACCCGACATGGCTGCAAAAAAGCTGTCGTGCTGCCCTGCCAAGATCCTGGTCAATTTCAGCCTTCACGATCCGTCAACTTATTGTGGTTGCAAAGTAATAAGTGCACAAACGCTATAGTATCTTCATCGCCAACAACAAACTCAAAAAGGGTCTGCAAATAGGAATGTGATATAAATAATCTTGTATGCTAATATAACATACTAATACAATAATATGTATAAAATAGTATGCAACCCGCCATGGCTGCAAGCACAACTTGGTGTTGCCCTGCCAAATTCCCTGTCAACTTTTGTCAGTTTTAAATGATCGTTTGGCTTAGAGAAGAGTCTATATTTCTCATATTCATCATCGCCTCATTAGGGTATCACAAAATTAGGGAGCATCAGATGTAAACAATAATTAGCAAGCACAATGTAGCATGCGACCACATGATAAGGGTTTTGTCACTGTTAGTAGTGTAATGGGGAGGGCTTATTTTTAGTTGTTTTTTGGTTGTTTTGTGTGTAATGTTTGCCGACGTTTTGGTGTTGGGGGGGGTTGGGGGGAGGATGGTTGGTGGGTGGTCTGGTGGGTGTGCTGGTTGGTGTTTGGGGAGGGGGGGATGGGGTGGGTGGGTTTGGTGGGTTCGGAGGAGGAGGGGTGGGTGATGGGAGGGGGGACAGTGGAGGGTGTTGGGAGGGGGGGTGTGGGTGTGGGGGGGGGTGGGTGTCTGTTTGGTGGGGAGGTCGGCGAGGATTAGGTATTAAGTAGATATTAATTTCTATCTCTTATTTTAGAGCTTTAGTAGTTGTGTTAAGTGTCTTGTTATAGAGTTTTAAAGGTTTAATTGGCTTTTTTCTTTTATTTTCATAGCAGTAGTGGTTAGTATTAGAGTTAGGGCTTTATTTTTAAGCTTCTTAAAATTTATACCTCAGTGCTTAACTTTTCTTTTCATCTTTAACTTTTTGGCCTCAGAATTATACGAGCGTTATAGTTTTATTTTTGGACCCCCTAATGGATTTTATGAGGACTTCGTTGTTGGATTGTGTTTTTGTGTCAGGGTACGCCTACGCTACGGTGTGCGGCCTCAGATCCCTTTGTGGCCTACCCCCCCCCCCCCCCCCCCCCCCCCCCCCCCCCCCCCCCCCTAATGCGATAGGTGTGAGTATATGCTCTTCGGTTAGGTGGTTTTGAGTGGTATTTTATCTTTAGCTATGCTATTCGTTTAGAGGTAGCCTTTTACGAGCGTAGTTTTGACTAAGAGGGTGTTCGAACCGCCATGGCTGCAAACACCTTTGATGCTATCTTGGCAAGATACATGTCGCTTACACCTGTCAAGACTCACCAATTCATGATGGTAGGAAAACAGTCAGCGCACATAACCAATAGTGTCTTCATCGCCTATGGTTATGAGACACTAAACAGTAACCAATTGATATTGTACTTGCTTAAATTGGCAAAGAACCAAACAAAGGGAATGTCATCCAAATGCACAACCTGTTTTTAACTACTGTCACGATCAGTACTCGAACCGCTTATGCACATTCTTATTCTTGAGCAACCTATGTGCGCATACAACATCTCACTTGATGTTGTAGATGCTCATAGGATGCTCAAGAATTAGTGCACATCATAAAGCAGTTAATTGCCACATTCAATTATTCAAATCAGTAATAAAGATTTGATTTGATTCTTGTATGATGTCAAATTGATTGGCTCAGATAAGAGTGCGAGGTTCAGAGGAAGCGTAAGTCTATTACGACTGCATACCTAATAGGTTGCCTAGCTAAGTCATGGACTTTTACGCCTTCTACCAAGATTGATCATATTCATCATTGCTTCATCAAGGTAGCATACAATTGGTGGGACATCAGATGTAAGCAATGGTAAGAAACCACAATTTAGCATCCAACCATACGATAAGGGTTTTACCACTCTCACGCATGCCTAATGAGAAGCCATTTTCTCTAGTTAAGCACGTGTGATAGTGTCAAAACCCCTATCACACTCAAACGATGAGCTCTGCGTTCATACGACAGTCAGTCAATAAAAAAAGAATCGAACTTGATGCTGGAAAACGTTGTTGCTAACTGATCATGTGAATGCAGAGCTGGTCATTCGAGGCAGAAAGTAATACATTATGAAGCGGTAGACTGCTCAAGAATCGAAAGTAACGCAGCGTATAAGCTGTTGAACATACCTCATAGCTAACCAACGTCCGAGGCACACACTGATACAGTAATATGTGTGTTAGCGAACGATCCAAAAACAAATTATAGTTGCAACCCAAACTGAACACAAACAACGTCAACATAAGATATTTACATCAACCAACCCAAAAAGAGATATGGCGGCTACAAACACGATGCCGTGATGCCTTGCGAATCTACATGTCTCTTTCAGACGCCACACAAACGGTAAGCAAATGCAATGCAACATCAACAAGGCCTTAACAAAAGTTATTTGACCCGACATGGCTGCAAACATAATCTAGTGATGCCCCGCCAAGATACGGTTTAATTTCAACCATCACAATCCAACAATCTAACGCCACTTGCCCTCTCCCACTTTATGCACAGCTTCTAGGCTATTTATGCATGGGTGCCAGCTTTATTCTACTCCTGAATAAGCAACACAAATTGAAATACGCAAACACAAACAACAAAAACCACATAAATCAAAGCCCAAAAACCCCCTAGTCAAATAAAATACACAAAAGGAAATCAACTTCAAAATACATTAACATCATCAACAAAGGCAATCCCAAAAAGCTTAACCTAAAGTAAACAACAAAAACATCCAACAATGAAACATTTTGGCTTAGACATGCGAGTGTTAGACCAGATAAAGGGGTATTAGACCCGGCATGGCTGCAAACACATTGTCGTACTTCCCTGCCAAGATCCGAGTCAATTTCAGCCTTCACGATCCAGCAACTTATTGTGGTTACAAAGTAATAAATGCACAAACGCAATAGTATCTTCATTACCAACAACAAACTCAAAATGGGTCCGTAAACGGGTATGCGATATAAATAATCACCCAGGCTAATATAACACACTAATACAATAATATGTATAAAAGAGTATGCAACTCGCCATGGCTGCAAGTACAACTTGGTACTGCCCTGCCAAACTGCGTGTCGACTTTTTCTAAACAATATTTTGTATAATGAGTCATGCTTACCTAGTATAGGCAGCGTAAGCAAGTTGCAAGCTAGCATCAGCAAAGCATCAAGAAAAAGTATATGGAAACTAGAAGAGGGTTGAATAGTTTTTACCATTTTAAAATTAAAACTTAGATTGTCGGCTTATGTGAAGTCAAGAGATATACACAAGTGTATATGATAGCGATGTAATAAATAAATATGTAAATGCGGAATATAAATAAGTAAAGACATGAAAAATCAAACCGATGACACAATGATTTATAGTGGTTCGGCTATGAAGCTCCTCTTCGCCCTACTCTATTCCCCAAGTACCCAACTTAGAAGTTTTCTTCACTATGTCAACAAACTCCCTTTAGGCGGAGAAAACTGTACACGTCGCTTATACTTTTTCTGGTACTAAGCTAAATACCAAGTTCTACTTCGAGATAGAACCAATCTAAGACGCTACATATTTTAAGGCTTAAAATACTAACCTATCATACACATATGATAATCATAACACAAGAGATTTAAGATAGATAAATATCACAAATGTGATGACTCAACTAAACTAATAACACTTGAAAATTCACGTCTTCGTTTGTGTTCTTCACTAAAGAGTAGAATAATTGGATCTGTTAGCTTATACCACTTCACCATCATCACACAAAAATGAATAGATCTTAGAGAGAGAAAGAGGGTTTTAGACAGAGAAACAAAAATGAAATAAAATGGTTATTGCACAAAGAGAGAAATGTGAACAACAACCCTTCCTAACAAGCTAGGAAGGGGTATTTATACCCTAAGAGGGTTCGGGCCTTCATAGGCTTCTATGGACCGACTTGGGCCAAAACATAGCAACTAGTGGGCTTAAAGCCCGTAACTTAGGCCCAATTAGCTTAAACAATTCCCGTAAACTAATGGTTTCCTATACAAGGCTCAGAAATAAATGATGACCATTACTTTACTAAAAACGAGGCTAACAATCTCCCCATCAGTGGGTGGTCATTGCACTTATGGCTTCACTTCTTGTGACGTCTTGGAACTTAGAGCCTTATGTTCTTGGAAATTATTTTGAAGTTCCTTTTGCATGCTTGCGATCTTGGATCTTGATCTTTGACTTGATATCTTGGTCTTTAGCCTTAACTTTGTTCTTGACTTTTGAGATCTTTAAATCTTTATCCTGGAATCTTATGCCATCTTGCGATCTTGTGACTCTACCAACATGCTCATTATCTTGAAAGTTTGCTATATAACAATCTCCCTCAACATTGATCTTTTTCTTGATTTGCTTTCAATATTAACATTGATGTTCTTTAAGGAAGTTCTTGTATATCAAAGCTTGCAGAAGACTTTGACACATGTACTTGAGCTTTCATCATGTATTTATCTTTGACGATTGATCATGAGCATGTGGTAGTGAATCTGAATCAGCTGGAATGAGGATGTAACACTGCCAACTATACCTGAAATTTGATGTTAGTGACAAATAGCAAATATGTTGTCATTCATTATAGTTCGGTTACATTAACCTCTAGTTCTGTGAGGACCGTTTCATAGTATAAAATATTATACATGTGATCAGGTAGATTCAATTTAGAAGAATCTTATTGATAGGGTTTCCAGCTAGAAGTGTTAGATCCTCTAATGTAGGTGCATTAGATTCACTATACTAGCTTGTTCTCATTACCGAAATGTCTCAAAGCAGACAGCACGATAAGAGTGAATTAGATAGTTACTATCTTTCTGATTGAGTCGTCAATTCATTTCTTGGACCAAAATCGATATCCAGTCGACATAAGCTTGATTCTTAAAGAATCTTGCAAGTCACCTACCATAGCGCTGTTTGATGTAGACACTGAAAGGATTTCTGTTCGTCACTATGAATACTAAAGTGTATCACTCTGAATGTTCTAGAAATTATCACAAGGATAATGCGTAGGACTCTTGTACAAGTTATGTTCTTAATGATGAACAACAATTGTATATTAGAATTTGTATCCTATTGAGATTTTAGATTGATCTTGTTGGCTCTAGACTATATAAGTGCACTTTTTTTATTTGGTGATCGAAGGCTGGAGCAGATTGTTACCTTTTCAATATCAACGATCTCGGAATGAGAAAGCTGATAGAATCGTGTTGTACTCCATGAGAAATAAAATACAAACTTCTTTTGAGAGAAACCTGAGTAGCTAGGAGGGTTGTGCATTGCATCACTGGGTCCACGATGACTTGTCTTCAATACCAGAATAAGCTTTGTGATTACCGATAGATTATGCATTGACCCGGTTTCTGCCTAAGTGAATGGAGGGCTTCTTTCTTTACACCCTTTGTCTATATATTTCTTTTTCATTCTTCAACCCCTTCAATTCCGTTGTCACTTTACTCTTTTTTTAAAGGGAGAATTTCATCTATATCCTTGGAAAACTTGATAATTACGGCAATATCCTTGTAAAAATAGAAATTACATGAATATCCTTTCAAAACATGAAAATACTCATGCATGTCCAAAATGATAATTTAATTCATTTTGATACTTTTAACTATTATCTAAATGTAATATAAAATGATTAATTATTTTCTTACCCTTATACCAAAATTAAAAAATAACCAGACTTTTCTAAATATCTCTTCATGTTCGTGTTCTCTTTCTTCTTTTTTCTTTGGGATCAACCCTATTCTCATGAGTTAATCACTTTATTTATTATGTTATTTTAGGTGGGTTTGATCATTATTTAGTCTCAATCGTATATAATTTGTCCTTCACATATAATAGTTAGATTTTTTTAAAGTAAAAATCATAAGGCTATCTAATAATAAATAAAGTAGTTCCGAGCTATTTAATTTTTTAATGATATACTATCAGTTGATGTGTCTATTTTTTGTGGTTAGGTTCTCATAAACTTTCTTTATCAGAAATAAATTCAGATAAGCCTCGTCTTTGATGTAGTTATTTTGTTCTAGTCAATTCAGAAAAAAGGAGGAAAACAGAGGAGATAGATTCAGGAAAAAGAAGAACAAAGAGTATGAGGAAAAATAAATTATGTGTTTGAGATTTTTTAATTATTTGATTAGGTACAAGGGTATAAAAGTAATTCTATTTTTTGATTAGTATTTGGATAATAAGTAAAAATATTGAGATGGGATAAATTGTTATTTTGGATATATTTGAGTATTTTTAAGTTTTAAAAGGACATTGACGTAATTTTTATTTTTATGATATTGACGTAATTATCAATTTTTTTAAGGATATAGATTAAATTCTCCTTTTTTTAAATCATACCTAAGGACTTCTACTCCATCTGATGGAGTGTCCCTGGGTAGATCCCTCCGGTCCTGGTTGGATCATAGAACATAATACATATCCTTAACCGCCTTATATCTCCTTGGTTATCATCAGTTGGTCGGTCTTTGGGTATTGCCATCGAATCCATAAAGTCATTTAAAAAATCAATCAATGTGTTTGAGAAATCATTTGTAACACATTGAGAGTTTTCATATTTACCAAAAAAACTCCCCTTACACATATGCATCATATTATGAAAGAGTTTTGCACATACGAGGACATGAATGCACTTATATTTAGAAGATCTTATCCAAGTTATGCCTTATTGATCACATTTTAATCATAATTCTCCTCCTCAAAAATTGCATATGTGGTGACAATTTTTGAATAAACAAGTGAATTAAAATACACGTTAATGTACTTTGATCCACTTGTAGACTAACTAATCATTGGGAGAATTAAGATGCATGCCAAATGAACCACTTGTTATTACTTTTCAAAATTTATACTCCCCCTCAAAAATAGATTAGAGTGAAAACTTGGAGGGGGAGTTTGTTGAGCACATAATTTTGAAAGATTTTGAATATTTCAATTAAAAATATCTTGAAAAATTGTGCTCAACAAGAAAATGATGTTGAATTTATTGAATTAATTATCATTTCCTTCGTACTTCTCTTGAGCATTCAAAACTTTGAATGTTTATATGACTTTGCTCAAGACCAAGAAGATATGAACTTCCCGTTGTTTAGGATGTATGTGACATAAATGAACATTTTCCTTTCTTTGAAGTCCGAGTCCTAAGCTGACATTTACTTAGAAGTTGTTGAGAAAATTTGAAGAGACATGTTTTGAAAACTTTTAGAAACTCTCGTTCAAACTTCATTTATACACCCGTGTCAATATTAATCAACATTTCTAGGTGCGTAAATGTTATTGATTTACGAGAGACATGTCGGAGAAGATTATTTTTGGTATTTTTGAAATTTTTCGATTTTGTATTTTGCTTTTATAGGTTTTATATTTTTATATTTTGCTTTTGAGATAAATATATACAAAGAGTTACTGTGATTTTGCAAGAAGTTCAAGCTCCTGTGGAGACAAACTGCACATACCAAGGCGACGATCCAAATAGTTAAACCTATATACTGGAAGGGATTTGGTGAAAGTGTCGGCCAATTAGTAATCAGTCTTGACAAAATATAGTTTAATTGTACCCTTTTCTACGTGTTCTTTGATGAAATGGTAGCGGACTGTGATGTGTTTGGTTCTCGAGTGTTGGACCGGGTTGCAGGATATGGCTATGGCTGATTTCGAATCACAATAGATAGGAATCTTGTTAAAGTGAAAGCAATAATCCGTTAACTGTGTCCGCATCCAAAGAACTTGGGCACATAATACGGATAAAGACACATATTCTACTTTCGCAGTTGACAGCGTCATACAGTCTTGTTTCTTTGAGGACCGGCCCACCAGCTATTCGCCTAAAAATTGAGTTCCATCAGAAGTACTCTTGAAGGTGTCTCGACATCCCACATAATCAGCATCTAAAAATCCAGTTAGTTCAAAACAAGAATCCTTCGTATACCAGAGACCCATATTGACGGTTCCCCCGAGGTAACGAAAGATCCTTTAAACCTCCTTGAGGTGCTTCTCGGTTGGCTGAGCCTGGTACCGAGCCCATAAAGAAATAGCATGTACAATATCCGGCCTGCTTGACGTAAGATAAATAAGGCACCAATTATGCTTCGATATATCATTGCATCGACTAGAGTCCCATTCTTGTCAAGGTCAAGTTTGTCTTTGATCTCCATTAGTGTACCAATGGGATCACAAGTTTCCATTCCATACTTTTTAAGGATTTCAAACACGTAGCTGTATCATCGACATTTCAAATCCGTTTTTCATGATGTCAGCAAAAAATTGGGTATACCTAGGGTTTGTAGAACCAAAGATAATATCATCTACATAGACATGTAACACTAAGATGTCGTTGTCAAAGTATCTTATAAACAGCGTTGGATTAATGGTTCCTTTGTTGAAGTGATTCTATAGGAGAAACTTTGACAATTCATCATACCATGCCCTCGAAGCTTGCTTTAACCCATAGAATGCCTTCTTTATCTTGGAGACATGACTTGGATGATCAGCATCGATGAAATCTTCAGGTTGGCACACGTACACGTCTTCCTCTAACAAACCATGTAGGAAAGCAGTTTTTACGTCAATTTGGAATACGATGAACGATTTATGTGCTGCGTAAGCCATAAATATCCTTACAGCTTCCATCCTAGCAACCAGAGCGAATGATTCTTCAAAATCTATTCCTTCCTCTTGACGGTACCCTCTCACAATTAGACGAGTCTTGTTTCTAATGACCGTGTTTTCTTCATCGTGCTTGTTTTTGAATAACCATTTTAAAGTAAGGGGTTTTATGTTATTTGGTGGAGGAACTAACACCCATACATCAAGCCTTTTGAATTGGAGAAGCTCTTCTTGCATTGAGTCAATCCATGCAGGGTCGGTCATAACTTCTTTGACATTTCTTGGTTCCATAGTGCTCACGGACAATGCATAAATGCACATTTCACCAATGGTTCGTAAATAATTTCTTGTCAAAACTGGTCGTGAGGGTTCTCCTATCACTTGTTCTAGAGGGTGATCCTTAGTCTACTGATATTCGTGAGGGTATGGTTAATAAAATGTATGTATGTTCGATGAATCCACATATTGTGAAGATGATGATTCAACAGAACTTGTAGGTGGTGGAGCAAATAGGTTCTCGAATACATCTCCATCAAACATAGCATTAAGATCATTATCAGCAACTGTTTTGGGTTGAAGTGGAGCTTGATTATCTTTTTGCTGAAC
>BQNB010030400.1:2916-54905 GCA_026074375.1 Tanacetum coccineum
AAGATAATAAGCCATTGAACGAAAATAAGCTAGATCAAACTTATTTGAGCTTATTGTTTCAAAAGGTGTTTTAAAAAAAAACTAATGAAAATGAATCGAAAGAGCTTTGTGAGCTTTTAGAAGTCACTTTCTAAGCTTTTAAAAGCTTGTGAAAATAATAAGCAGCAAGAATAAGTTTGAAAAGTTAGCTTATAGATTAAGCTACACGAAAATAAAGATAAACGAACCAATAAGCAACGAGATAAAATAAGCAACCCGAGATATTTAATCAACTTTAAACCAAATCTATTACATTATAACAATAAGCTTGAGACAAGAGCTGAGTACAATAAGCAGAAAAATAGAAATAAGCTAATACAAAATTAAAATAAGCTAAAAATTACAAAGCTAAACTAAAAAAACTAACTACCCACTAGAGAAAAAATGAGGGGAGGCGAGTTGAGTTTTATAGGTGAAGAAGGGTTCTTTTGTAAATTTGATCCCAATGAATGAGCCAATGATTAACCGCCATTTACATTCCCTCGGATAGCAGATGGTATGCAGGAAAAAGAACCGACGGATCACCGACACGTGGAGATTTCATAGCTTAATATTCACGCCGCTTTCTTGGACCGTAGGATCATTTTCTTTATGCAATGTGAAATGAATTTTAAGAAGTATATCAAGTCCCTTGCCACATGCTTCAATTCCATTTGCCCATTTTCAATAGTGCGGTGGCACATGTTTTTTTTTGATTTAATTCTTTGCTCACGTGAGCTGACATCTCATGCATTATTTTCATATATATATAGCCTAAGGTTTAATTAAGTCGTTGAGCTTATAATGGGTTTTTATATTAGTGGGCTGGTCCGGCCCGTTAAGTGGGTTACGGGTTGGCCCAATAAAATATGAGAGTATCCTTGGACTCATTTTCTCGCGCTCTTTCTGATCCCGTGCTTGGTTTTGCTCTGCTTTTGTTGGACTTAACAATATATTGGGCTGGCCCGGCCCGTTAAGTGGGTCACGGGCTGGCCTAATAAAATCCGAGGGCACCGCTGAACTCGTTTTCTCGTGCTCATTCCATTTCCGTGCTCAGTTTTGTCCGATTTTGTCTTTCTCTTGATATCTGTACCTGCACATACACAAACACAAAAACAAACATATATATGCATTTTTCATTATGTTTTTGGTCTTTTGAGGTCGTTTTTCAAGGTAAAATATATGTATAAAATAGCGATTACCAGAAGGCAATGCAGAGTTTCATGAAGTTACTGATTTTCTTGCGCGAAGCTCCATTCATCATGCTCTCACTGTAAATCCAGTAGTCTCTACCACATTTGTTAAACAATTTTGGATGTTTATGGTTGGTAGTTTTATATACCCAAAATATATATAAAATAAAATACTTCAAAGAGCAATTAAGAAAATTCCCTAAGGAAAATTCACTCTCAAAAATATATATAATATAATATATAATACGTATATTTAACCGGGTAAATATGATCACCCGGGTCGTTTCCCTAACGACTAGTGAAATTGAAACCTCGTTTAGGCTTGAATTCTGATTTGAATGAAGCAAAGATATTTTTGATAATCTATATCTACTAAATAAAAGCAACAATTAAAATTAAACAATTAAAGGCAATTAAACAATTAAACAAATACGGGAAACAAATAAAACACGACGATTAAGCAAATAGACTAGAATTAAACCCTAAGATTGCAAACTAATTTTCTACACCTAAATTAGGATAAAAGAAAATTTTAAGAAAAATAAAAATATTTTTTTTAGATTATTTTTGAATTTTTTATCAATTAAAAACTATTTAATTATAATTAAATCCTAAAAATAAAAAATTGAAAATAATTGAAATTATATTTTTCCTAAGTAAAATAAGTAAAGAGAAAAATATTTAGAAAAAGGGAATTACTATTTTTAGCTTTATAGATTAAAAGATTTGATTTTTTCTAAAATTTAAAATAATAAAAAACTTATAATTAATAAAATCTATTAAAAATTAAATCCTAAATTTTTTATAAAATTTACACTAATTAGAGAAAATGTGCAGAAATTAATAAAAATAAAAGCCCTGATTTTTATCTTTTAAATAAATCTTAATTAAACTAATTAAGACCTAAACCTAATTACTAATTAAAACTAATAAACTTGATTAAAATACTTTACTAATGGACTAATGGTGCAAAACTAAGGACTACTGGAAAACTAAACCTAACTAAGTAAGACTAACAGAAAAAACATTGAAATTAAATGTTACACTAACTACCCTGAGAGCCCAACCCGATTACAAACTAAGTCCATTAAGCATCTGAAATTTTAAAAAGCTTAAAATGAAAAACTTAAAGAAGAAAAGTTATAGAAAAAGCTGGAGAGAACAACTTTAACAAAAGCACTATGGTCTGAAATCCACTAACAAGCTCTTAAACAGCTTATTATAAGGTTTCAAAAACAGGGGCTTATCCTTGGTTTTTACTAAATAAGCTATAAAAAACTCAAAATAAGCTTAAAGTAAAATCTAAAAGCTGTTCTAAACTCCCTAAGATGTGGCGTAAACATATGAGAAAAAGAAACAAAAGCTGGAAACACTTTTAAGCTATTGAAAATGATTATGAAAATGGCTAACTCAGGAATTAAGCTAAAATGCACAAAATCAAATTAAGCTAAAAAGCTCAAAAAGCAAATCTAGACTATGAGCTTCTGAAAACTTATTAAACTACTTATAAACTAACTATTTAAGCAATAAAAACTACTACCTTAAGCTAGAATTCAGATTTTAGAAACTAAATATTTAACCTACTGTTTTTGTATTTTTCAGGTTTTTTAGTGACTTTGACAGCTGAATTAAGCTAGGTAAATAAGCTAGAAAATAAAATGTAAGTCTTAATCTATATTAAGCTATAACTAAACTATAAAATACTAAAAGATAAGCTATTAAATCCTAACATTGCTGACTTAAATTGGGGCTTAAGTATCAGCAGTACTAACTTATGTTAGTACTGCTGATGCAATTGGCAATACCACAAAGACTAAAATGCAGGCTTCCTTAAGGGTACTACTACTTTAAACACACTCAAATGAGTGTGTATAAACACAATGCAAGCAAAATCCAAGCCTTAAGGGCTTTGGATCAAAATTTCACAACAAAAAAAGAAAAAAGGCATAAGGTACCCTGGTGCTGAGGTCATCATTATAAGCCATAATTTTTGAAAATCAGCAAACTAAGCTTTGAAATCTTTTTAAAACTTGTTATTTAAGAAAAACTCAACTGTTTGAAAACTCTTTCCAAAACTAGTTTTGACTTTTTATGGTTCAACCAACTTAAACCCAAACACCCATTTAGGAATGACAGATTTAGAAGAGCTTTGAATACATATCCAATTGATTAAACAACTAGATACCAGATACTTCATAGCTTAATAACTAACTTAACTAACATGAATTAATAACTGATTAAGCAATAATCTAAGATTTAAACTAATTTTCTACTATTTTTGGTTTTTTAAGGTTTTTAAGACACTTATATGAAAAACTATATTCTAAACTTAATATAAGTAAAACAGTTTAACTAAATTATCTAATAAGCAAAATAAATGAGAGATAAGCACATATAAGCTAGTTATTTAAGCAAACAAGCAGATCTAAGAAGAAATTATGCTATAACTAATTAGGCTAAATTATGAAATACAAGTAATCTAAAAAAGGAATACTTACTCACTACCTCTAGCTAACAGAGGTCAAAAGGCAGCTATCAAGCTACCTAGTTATTAATAAGTAGGGTGTTACAGTCCATAGAGATCCCTTTCCAGGATTTGATCTCTCTTCCAATAGCTCAAATCCAATTAAAGTCCATGATAATGTAAGTTTAACTGATTTAAGGTTTAGGTATGATTAATACTGAATTAAATAAGCTCTATTTCAGCTTATAGACTAAAAGAGCTTAAAATGAGCTTATTAGCTAATTGAGACAATTTGGCCGATTAAGAGAGCTTATGAATAAAAGAAAAGAGAGCTTATAACTGACTTAAACTAAATTTCATTAAAAAGAGCTGAATTTAAAATTACTTAAATAAGAAATAAACAAAAAGAAAAAAAAAAAAAAACTGATTTAAAAATTACATTAAGCTTAAAAACTATACTAGGCTAAAAAGCTAGAAAGGAAAAAGAAAAGGACATCCTCCATGTGTGTGATGAGGGAGGTCTATTTATAGCCATTTGGTGAAGCTTCTAGACCCTTGCCTTGCTCTACACTCCTCTTAATCTCATCCCTTCATTTCCTTCAATGATTGGATCACAAATATTGGCCGTTGGATTGAATGTGGACACTTGAGGATTGCCAAGCTGTCATTCTTTGATTATGACAGCTTGTGCTTCTTTTGTGAGTAGTTTAGTGCAAAAACCCACCAACATGTGTGCTTTTTCCATCTCTACGTGCCTTGAGCTTGAGAGTGAGCTAGTAAATTCCCTTGATTAGACTAATTTGTCCTTGTAATCTTGCTAATGAGCACTTAAATTACCTATCTTGCCCATTAATTTTGGAAAGCCCTTTGGTTTGAGTGAATGGTAAACTTTGGGACGACGGGTGAATAGTGATTGGTTTTGGCGCCCAAGTTATAACTGAATTGGGTAAATTCAGTTTTAATTTGACACATTAGCACAATTGGCCCCTCTCTTTGCATTTCTCACTTTTTTTTAGTTTTAACTAGTTTCAAACAACTTGCAACAACTGCCTTGTGGTTTATAAAAAGGTGAATGGGCTAGGGTTTTAGGCTTAAGGATCCGGGTAAGGCCCAATTAGGCTTAGGGACCATTTATGGATTTTTCTGAAAGTTGAGGGGCTCAAATGGTATATTTTGGGTCTTGTTGACTTTTGTTGACCATGATTTGACCATTTTGACTGGATTTGACTGAGGCTTGACTTTTCTAGCTTCGGCTTTGAATCTTCGGTTCTTTTTGTAATCTTCTGATTCTCGTGTCCGTGCTTGCATCATTTTTGACTGTTTTTTGTTGATTTCTGATATATCCGTACCATGCACACACAGAACATTGAAACAAGCATATTTTTGCCATTTTTGGTCTGTTTTTAGTTTAATTGGGTTATTTAAGGTACAAACGGATATGTGTATTTTACACTTATCAAAGCACCTAAGATAAAACATGCTAAAAAGTCAACAATAATGTTGAGTGAGTCCATAGAGTTTATTTATATATATAAATTCCAAACACAGTATATTTCTTAAAATCATCAAGACAATAACGATGTGGATTAGACAAGTCTATATGGGGATTTTTATAAGCATCATGACATGAGCGTTTACCATCTAAAAGAATGCCCCATATACACCCTCGCAATGTGTGCTAGTACTCTCTATACAATGCATACGTGTGTTCTATTTTCCTGACACATGACGATAGCCAGTCGTCAGGATTGGAGGTGGCAACCTCCAATAGTACTTTTCATGTATAAGCGTTCTCTACCATTACCGGTAGGTAACCAATTCATGATTACCGCGGGTCTTTTTATATTGCGAGTTAAGCTAACATTATTATTCAGGCCGCCACACCCCCCTACCTTCTTACATACGGTCCCTTGTGTTCTATTTTTAAAAACAAGCATGTTATCCCCCTCGCGGGTTTATAAAACAATTAAAGTATTAAAATGCGAGGCTATGAACTCACCGTAAGTAGAAGAAGATCAGAAGTATATGTTCGTTCTCGAAACTGAGAAAATTACTCTTACGCACAACCTAAAAATAAGTGACGCGTACTTAGTCATAATTATTAAGTAAAATTGTTCGTAAAATACGAGTGCAAAACATGTTCACGAGATATGTACGACTTCGATCTTAGACCTAACCAAGTTATTTAGACTCATAAATCCATATGTGACCTGATCTTATGTGACATTAAGCATCTATCAAGTTTCGTCGTTTAATTCCAAGTTTAACCACTTTTATTTATACATTTACTATTTTTAGTATAGACGTAAAATGTTAAATTCTGAAGTTAACCCGGTTTTATGGACATGTGTCTCAAAATCTAAAAATGGATATCATACATGGCTTACACCCCTTGAAAGCCCTTAAAGTCTAGTTTTCAAGAATGTAAATTAGGTTTACTGATTATTTAGTTAACATAGGGAAATGGCCATTTTACCCTTAGTAACTCTATCCAGATTTTTAGATGTATTTCTAGGTTTTACTAAAATGACCATAACTATTAAACTATGATAGCTATTAAAGTAATTCTAATTGGGGTAGTTTCCTTATAATGGCCATATAAAGACCAAACTTAAATGAAGATTATTAGTCATTTTTTATAGGTGTTAGCCGTTTTCTTTCCAATAGTCAGTTTTGGATATATTTCTGTATTTGACCATAACTTCCTTCATCAGATGTGTTGGGTGACATCCAACTATTCACAATTAGCCTGTACCATTATTACAATCCCTAAGCATTTTAATCTTGGTCTCTAGTCATTGACTATGAGAAACATCACGTTTTTTAGTGATCAGAAAATACATTTTACAAAAAGTCATCTAACCTAGTTTTGATCAATCAATCTTCCACCAATATCTCCACAAGTCTTGTACACATCTCATCAACATTTTATAATTCCAATAACTTGATTTTACATAATCAAATCAAAAATCAAAATATATTTTGCATGCCATAGTTTTTACATGGAAATCAAAATAGAAATCTTTTAATACTTACAATTTCAAAAAAATGATCAATACTTCCAGATCAACCCAACAACTTGTGTAGATCACCACTCAACCCAAATTATCTTTTACCATCAAATAATTCACAGACCCTAACATTACAAAAACTATGATCACTTGAATTTACTCAGCCCCTAATGTGTATGGAAACCTTCTTTCAACACCTTTAATTCATCCTCAAAGTATAGGGTTATGCTTAAGGTACTTTCTTAGTTAGTGTAGTGATTTTTGATCTAGGAAATTTTGTATGAAATTGGTGTTATGGTGATGATGGTGTACGGCATGAACAAGGGCAAGGAAGAGTGTGTGTAGTTTTTTTTTGTAAACAATGGGATGAAATGAGTGGGTTTGATGGTTTTGTATCAAGGCTTGCATGCAAGGCTAGGATGAAAGGTTAAGACAAGTGTCTTGCCTTTCATCCATATGATGCCACACCACCAAGGATGTGGTGCAAGTAATTTTTGTGTTTTAATTTTATAAATCTTAGTGTTTAGTGTATAAATTTTAAGATAGGTAGGTAGTTTTGAGGCTAACGGGTACAAACGTAAAATAAAACGAGAGTTAAGGCGAAACCACGAAGTAAAAACGAACAAGTTAAAAATAGTTCTACGAAAATTGTGATACTTCTCTGAAAATTTTAATTCACGTACGGTACTAGTCGAACAATAATTATAAACATTGTTCTTAATAATTTTTCGTAGGGTACGAAAAGAAAATGCACGCAATACGAAAAATAAAAACGAATGAAATAAAAATATTTCTATGACATTTTGAAAATATAAACGTCGATGCTTAACGTAGGATTCTCCGGTTCTTCGTTGTCGTTACGTAAATTACGATCGTAAGTCCTAATTTCTTCCCGTTTAGTCGTGAGTTCATAATTCAACATAAAAATGAAAATTATAATTAATACTCGAGAATAAAATAACGACCTGAAATTGGGGGGGGGGGGGGGGGGGACGGAGTGTAACAGTCTTCCTTCCTAAGTGAGGGATCTTCGTCCTCGAAGATCGATTCATTTTCTTGCCCGTTTCTTGTTAAAGTCAAAAAGATGTGGGTACTTCTTCCACATTTGGTCTTCTCTTTCCCAAGTGTATTCCGGTCCACGCTTTGAGTTCCATCGAACTTTGACTATCGGGATTCGACTTTGCTTGAGTTGTTTCTCCTCTTTATCCACAATTTCAATTGGTTCTTCAATGAAATGTAATTTCTCGTCGATCCTTATTTCATCAAATGGAATGATAAGGTCTTCATCTGATAGGCATTTCTTTAAGTTCGAAACATGGAATGTATTATGTATTCCTTGAAGCTCTTGGGGTAATTCCAGTTTATATGCCACCGGACCTATTCTTGATAAAATCTTGAATGGTCCAATATAACGGGGACTTAATTTCCCACGTTTTCCAAATCGAACAACACCTTTCCACGGTGATACTTTCAGCATAACTTTGTCACCCACCTCGAACTCCAAAGGTTTACGTCTCACATCTGCATAACTTTTCTGTCTACTACGAGCAGCTAATAACCGGTTCTTGATTTGTATAATCATCTCTGTCGTTTCACGAATCAATTCAGGTCCCGTGAGTTGGGCATCTCCAACCTCACTCCAACATACTGGCGATCTACATTTTCTTCCATATAGAGCTTCAAAAGGTGCGGCTTTAATACTAGCGTGATAACTATTATTGTATGAAAATTCAGCCAAAGGTAAGTGCTTATCCCAGCCACTACCAAAATCAATCACGCAACATGTCTTCCAATGTCTGAATCGTCCTTTCACTCTGACCATCAGTTTCAGGATGGTAAGCAGTGCTCATATCTAAATTTGTCCCCAAAGATTTTTGTAGAGATCTCCAAAACCTTGACGCGAAACGAGGGTCTCTGTCTGAAATAATCGACACAGGCACTCCGTGCCTACAAACAATCTCCTTCAAATACAATCGAGTGAGCTTCTCCATCTTGTACTTCTCATTCATCGGAATAAAGTGAGCAGATTTAGTTAATCGGTCAACAATGACCCAAATCGAATCATATCCAGATGATGTTCTTGGAAGTTTCGTAATGAAATCCATTGTAATTCTCTCCCATTTCCAAACAGGGATTTCTGGCTGCTGGAGCAACCCTGACGGCCTTTGGTGTTCAGCCTTGACTTTAGCACATGTCAAGCATTTACTAACATATGTTGCAATATCAGCTTTCATATTCGGCCACCAGTACAACTTTCTCAAATCATGGTACATTTTATCCGATCCAGGATGAATGGAATATTTTGATTTATGAGATTCCAACATGATTGGGTCTCTCAATCCTCCAAATGATGGTATCCATACTCGTCCCTTCAGACATTTCGTACCATCGGATCTAACTTCAAACGGCTCCCCTTCGTCACAGAATCCTTCAGCACTAATGTTTTCCTTCTTGCACGCTTCAATTTGTGCATTTTGAATCTGTCCAGGTAAATTGTTATGTACCGTTACCACTAAGGCACGCACTCGAATCGGTTCTTTATCTTTCCTGCTCAACGCATCAGCAACAACATTCGCCTTTCCCGGGTGATAACGAATAACACAGTCGTAATCACTCAGAAGTTCGATCCATCTACGTTGTCTCATATTTAGCTCTTTTTGATCTAAAATGTATTGTAGGCTTTTGTGATCGGTGTATACCGTACATTTAGTGCCATACAAATAATGTCTCCATAATCGAAGAGCAAAAACCACCGCTCCCAATTCCAAGTCATGTGTAGTATAATTTTCTTCATTCTTTCTAAGTTGCCTAGAGGCGTAAGCAATCACCTTTTCTCGCTGCATCAACACAGCTCCAAATCCTTTAAGGGATGCATCATAATACACAACAAAGTCTTCGCTTCCTCCGGGTAGTGATAATATTGGCGCACTACACAATTTTAGCTTCAATGTTTGAAATGCCTCCTCTTTGTCGTCGCCCCACACAAGTAAAATATCTAGCAAACATTTATCCTCATTTTCATGGGATCACCTACACATTAGGGAATACAAAGACACAAGTAATTAACCAAGGCATGGTGCAAGTATGGCTTAACAAGACTTCTATCATGACTAGTGATTTAAAGCACCTAGTCACTTATTTTGACCATGCCGCGCATCCCCCCTCCCCATTCATAGTATGGATCTTTGTATTACGACTTTGACTAGTCCTTAATTCAATATATTACACTCCTATACTTCAAGCAATAACACACAACACAAAAACACTTAAGAAAAAACATCTTTTTCTCTCCCTTTTTTCCTTCAATAAGCCACGGCAAACAAACCCCCATTTAAGCAATCCATACCTTGATTTTCTAAGAGCATACACACATACACACATCATTCCTAAGATATACTAAGATGTTTCCAAGCCTTGGTTAACCATTTACAAGTATTGAAGCAAGAAAGGAAGATTAGGGTTTCTATTGGAAAACTAGGGTTTCAAGTGTGCAAGCTTTGGTTTTTAATCTAAACAAGGGTTTAGATTATATTTATCATCATCATACATGATAAGGTCAACTAAAACCCTTTATGTTCTTACATTTATCCTTATATGCATATGTTAGTTCTTTATAGCAAAAATCACCATTTAGGACTTTTTTAAAAACATGTAAAAAGAGTTTTTTACTTGTGATTATGATTTTGAACACTTTTACATATGTTATGAATTAAAAAAAAATTGTAATATTAGAATATATGTAAGTATAAGTGATGATCCATGTTGGTTAACTATAAAAATGTATATTTACATAAGTTAGGTTTCAAAGTACTTAAGATAGTTTATGTTTTCAAGTGAATGTTTAATAACTTGTACAATCTGTTAACTTGGACCTTTGGACATTATGTGGACTAAGACATATATATAATAGTAAGACATATAATATAATAGTTATAAGTAATTGTGGTAAATTGTAGCAAAAGTAAAAAGTACATAAAACAAGCTTTATATAAAAGTATACATATTAAACATAAAGGGGCTGTTTGGATTTCGAATTTCTAACAGTGGGCTTGACATTTTATAAAAATAATTACGTACTCAATGACGGATTCCAAAGGAAGAAAACTCTAAAAACTATTTAATAACGAAGAAGTTACGATAAAAACACGATTTACGTTAATACCGTTATAAAATAAACTTTATAAAAGCAAGTTATAAAATACTTCTAAAACAGAAAGTTTAGTATTTTTCACAGATTGTACATATTTTTAGGATTCCAAAATGATAAGAATCATAATTTTTCAATTAATAACGAAAGAGTTATGAATTACGCGAGTTTACGACAATAAATACTTTTATAAAACTATTTTTATAAAATTACTATACAATGACAGAAACATAAGTTTGTACACTTCATTAATAAATAGAACTTTCAATTACGAGAACGTGCTCGAAATAATTATTAAAAACGGAGCTAAAACGAATAAAATACGACGTTTACGATAATTCGAGTTTATAAAAGTAATTTTATAAACTATGAACAGTAAAAATTACTGTTCATCAGCAGACCCCACTTATTAAAAATGTGATAATTTTGATAACAAAGACGTGGTCGAAGGAATCCTATAAATCGAGATAAAACGAACAAGTAATTGCATTTACGGTATTAACGACAATTAAATTTTATAAAACGTGATGAGACATGAAAGACTGTTCATCAGAAGGTTACAAAATATAAAAATGTAATATTTTTAAACAATCAGTCTCAATACGAGAGACATGGACGAAGAAACGTCGAGAAACGTGTTTAAAACGGGAAAAGTTATGCTAATTTTACTATAATGATAATTATAGAAACAGTTTTCACTCATAACAACGATTTTCCTAAATTACAATAGACGGTGAAGAAGCTATATAGAATTATGTGTGGATATCAAAGTACTAATTACTAGGGAGTTCATAATGAGCCTCTTCGGAGTCGGCGTATCGGACGGAGTTGTTGGATTTACGAATTTAAAGTTCCTAGCTCTCATAACGTCAGCTACATTACCTCTTAAATATGATAGCCCGAATCGATAATTTATGATGTAACTAACAAAGACTTGAATATGATTTAGTAATCAAGCGATTTATATGCTATACGACATATGTAATTTAGGTTTGCATCGGTCATGTACTGACGCGCATCGTGTGATATTTGGATATCAGTTACTCGAGTGAGTTCATAGTCCACACATTTTTATGAATTCAAAGATTAAAACTTTGGGTGGAAACAATGCATATGATTTATAAATATACGCAAGTGGTATATTTATATTGATTACGTGTTTACCTAAGTAGCGATAACCCAAGTTGAGCCCATTATCATGAACTGTCAATTACATAGATGAGTTGTGAATACCTTATTAGCGCGAATGTTATGAAACTAGATCTATTTGGGATTGACCTCCCCGTTCGGGTGATTAGCTATCACCGGGAACGAACGTTATAGCATGTCGGATTTAGGATGTTTAAGGTTGAACATCTGATCGGGCAGAATAGCAATATTTATTATTGCGAATATAATTGTCGAGCTTCAGTGTCATGAGCTTAGGAAAAATGTAATTGGATTTGTGATTCTTCATCTGTTTCATTATCACGGGAAAGTCTTGCGTCCTGCATATTAATAATTTACTAACCTATGAAATCACCAACATTTTTGTTGAGACGATTAAAGCATTGTTTTCAGGTGGTCAATAGCACGAGGTGCCAGGAAACATTGGTGACACTTTTGGTTTATCAACGCGAAAGATATGATTAAATATGTTTTAGTGAAATGGTATTGTAAATCTTTTATTAGCAAACACTGGTAACAAGTAAACTGCATGCTTTGTGTAACAAAGTCTTTTATCAAATCCACTAAAAGTATCATTTAACGACTTTTTGTCGTTCTTGATATATCTATTGCTATTGAACTGAAAGTTACAGCCCGCGACATCCATATTCCGCTCGACCATTTTTGGAGTGTTACAATTGGTAAGCAAGAGCCCATTAATAGAGAAACCAGTCATATGTTTTTGCTGGACTATAACCTTTTCAAAACATTGCATCATACAGAGGGTTTTTTACGGGAGCACATCACCGTAGTTTTCATTAGTTAGTTGGACTAGATGCATTCATAATTGATATACGTGGTTATTTCTGCTGGTCACAGCAGTCATGTCAACTGATTCCGCAGTTACCTATACTTTTGTTCACCCTGAGGCACAATCATGGAGTATCCTATATGAGGATCCTTACGAGGAGGCTGCCAGACAGTTACTAGAGCAGGCACCACGTTTCGTTCCTAGAGTATGTAACCAGTACCTGCTTGGAGCTGGAGAATCAGGTACCAGGTACAGTTGGGCAAGTTTGATGGAAAGAGTGATGAAGGTTTCTTTGTTGGATATTCCTTAAGTAGCAAAGCTTTTAGGGTATACAACACTAGAACCAGAAAAGTTCAGGAAAACTTGCATATTGGGTTCTTAGAGAATAAGCCTATGATAGAAGGAAATGGTCAAAAGTGGCTGTTTGATCTTGATTCTCTATGTACCAGTGGTTGCAGGAACATTTTCTAATGACTTTGCAGGTATACAAGGAGTTTCTGAGTCTAGTACATCTTCTCAACAAGATCAGGATTGCATTGTAATGCCAATTTGGAAGGATGCTTCATATTTTGGTGATGATGCACCAAGATCTGTTGCTGATGCTCAAATACAAGATAAAGATAGGTTACAAGATGAGAATGATGCTACAGAAAAGTCTCATGAAGATAGCAGTCTTAAGGATAATGGTACTGCTGATCAACAAGTTAATACTGCCAGACCAGAAGTTAATACTGGTAGTAGAGATGTTAGTACTGCTGTCCCTGAAGTTAATACTGCTGTCCCTGAAGTTAATATTGCTACCCCTGAAGACTTGGTAAGCCCTAGTCATGCATCTGAAGACACACAAGTGGAGGACCAAGAAATTGAATTGGGGAACATTCCACAATCTTATGCAGTACCTACCACTCCTCACACAAGAATTCACAAAGATCACCCAATTGAACATGTGATTGGTGATGTGCAGTCTTCTGTTCAAACAAGAAGAATGACAACTTCTTACTCTGAACAAGGATTTCTTAGTGCTATATATGAAGGGAAGACTCATCAGGATCTTCATACATGTCTTTTTGCTTGTTTCCTCTCTCAGGAAGAACCAAAAAGAGTTTCTAAAGCTCTTAGTGATCCAGCATGGGTAGAAGCAATGCAGGAGGAACTCCTACAGTTCAAACTGCAAAAGGTCTGGATTCTTGTGGATTTACCTAAAGGTCATAGAGCAATTGGTACAAAGTGGGTATACAGAAACAAGAAAGATGAAAGGGGGATTGTCATCAGAAACAAAGCAAGACTTGTTGCTCAAGGACATACTCAAGAAGAGGGCATAGACTATGATGAAGTCTTTGCACCTGTGGCTAGAATTGAGGCAATAAGAATGTTCCTAGCTTATGCTTCCTATATGGGATTTATGGTCTACCAAATGGATGTAAAAAGTGCTTTCCTGTATGGTCAGATTGAAGAGGAGGTATATGTATGTCAACCTCCAGGTTTTGAAGATCCTGACCATCCTGATAAAGTCTATAAGGTAGTGAAAGCATTATATGGCCTGCATCAAGCACCTAGAGCTTGGTATGACACTTTGGCCAATTATCTCTTGTGCAATGGTTTTCAAAGAGGAAAGATTGACCAAACATTATTCATCAAGAGACAAAAGGGACATATCTTGCTTGTTCAAATATATGTGGATGACATTATCTTTGGATCTACAAAGAAGGAGTTATGTGATGAGTTTGAGAAGCTTATGAAAGATAAGTTTCAAATGAGTTCTATGGGAGAACTTACCTTCTTTTTGGGTTTACAGATCCAACAGAAAAAGAAAGGCATTTTTATCAGTCAAGATAAATATGTCAATGAGATTTTGAGAAAGTTCAACTACACAGATGTGAAGTCTGCCTCTACTCCAACAGATTTGGAAAAGCCTTTGGTTCAAGATAGAGATGCTGCTGATGTTGATGAACATCTTTATAGATCTATGATAGGATCTTTGATGTACCTTACAGCATCCAGGCCAGATATCATGTTTGCAGTCTGTGCATGTGCAAGGTTTCAAGTTTCTCCAAAGACATCCCATCTCTTAGCTGTCAAGAGAATCTTTAGATACCTTAAAGGAAAACCATCTTTAGGACTTTGGTATTCTAAGGATTCTCCATTGGAATTAGTTGCTTACACTGACAGTGACTATGCTGGAGCTACACAAGATAGGAAGTCAACCACTGGAGGTTGTTAGTTTTTGGGAAATAGGCTGATCTCTTGGCAATGCAAGAAACAAACTGTAGTTGCCACTTCTACAACTGAGGCTGAATATGTGGCTGCTGCAAGTTGCTGTGGACAGGTTCTCTGGATACAAAACCAACTGCTGGACTATGGGTACAATTTCATGAATACTGTTATTTATATTGACAATAATAGTACTATCTGCATAATAGAAAATCCTGTTCAACATTCTAAAACAAAACATATAGAGATTAGGCATCATTTTATAAGAGACTGCAATGCTAAAAAGTTGATTCAAATGGCTAAGATTGACACTGAACATAATGTAGCAGATCTTCTTACAAAAGGTTTTGATGCTGGTAGATTTCAGTACTTGGTCTCAAGTATTGGAATGCTAAATCCCTAATGCCCATATCTCTTGTTTGTTTTTGTAAAGTTTGTTAAATGTTAGTACTGTTAAGTCTTTGTAAATTAATACTGCTAGTTATATTTAAAACTGTTTGTCAAAACTGTTACTTATAGTTAGTACTGCTAGTTATTTCTATGTCTCACTGTTAATCCTGTTAGTACCATTTAATACTGCTAAACAAGAAAAATGGTTAGATTATGTTTTTCTTGGTTTTGAGCTAACTCTTTCAGGATAAGCAATGAAGTGTGAAATTGGTTACTCAATGATGCATTATTTGAGGGGAGGAATGTTGTTTGTTCTAAAAGTGATGGTTTTAACACCACATAACAAATGGTCATCAGTTCACCATGTCTTATAGACATCAAGAATTGACTAGTCCAGAGAAAACGGCTACTGATAAAGACTTCTCAAATCCGTTGATAGTTTATAGTTTACTCAAAACTATATGGTCATCAATGCACTATGTTTTTACAATGAAGCATTGGCTAGTCCAAAGCAAACGGCTATTGGTAAAGACTACTCAAATTCGTTAATGGCTGGTAGTTTGCCAAAAACTATACTTTGTGTGAATTTGTGAGCCAAAAGAATAGAGAGAGTTGGTGAGCTTAAAAACATATGAGAGTCGACTAGTATAGTCCGTGTGTACCAAAGGTGTGGCGTGTGTTTGTATTGTAGAGTAGAAAAGATAGACGTCTATAGTGTTTAGCCTCAAGGATTGTTAAATCCCTATTACTAGTTAAGAGTAACCGATCTATTCTGATCAAATAGTATTTGAGGCAGTATTGAATAAAAGAAAAACCTTGTGATAACATTGATTCGTTCTTTATTAATTCCGCTATGCAAATATTCAATCTGTTTTATCATTATCCTATATGAGAACTAATCATTCTCGAGTCTTAAACGATCTAAGGAAACTGTACGCGTACTACAGTTAGTAGTATTATTCATCCAAGGTAACATACTCTTTACAAGGTAAAGAATCGATCAAGGCTAGGGATCAACAAGTGGTATCAGAGCATGTGCTTTGAGAAACTTTGATCTAGAAGAAACAAACAAGAAGAACTCTTTACTCACAAGGAAGAGATGGCTCCTATGGCTCTTTCAGACTCTAAGGTAAATAATGACAAATCTTGCTCTAAAACTTGTCTGACAAACTATGAAGCTCTAAAGAAATAGTATGATGATTTGCTTGTTAAATTAAGTGATACTGATTTTAAAGCAGCTACATACAAAAGAGGTTTAGCAACTTTAGAAGGTCAAATTGTTAAATATAGAGAACATGAAGTTCTTTTCTCTAAGGAAATTGCTCTACTTAAAAGAAGTGTAGGTTCTAAAGAATATCAGTTAGGATTACTTAGGACTGAGCTTGAAAAGGTTAAACAAGAAAAGGAGGGGTTTGATTTTAAGATTGCAAAGTTTGATAAATCTGCTAAAGACTTAAATGAAATGTTAGAAAGTCAGATAACTGACAAAAGCAAGAAAGGAGTAGGTTATAATGCTGTCCCCTCACCTCATCCTTTGATTCTTAATAGACCAACACCTTTAGACTTATCTTATTCAGGTCTTGAAGAATTCAAAGAACCTGAGGTTAATGAGTATGGTCCTAGGGATTCTAGTTTAAAGCCTATCACTGGCTGTGATAAAGAGTCAGATAATTCTAAGGAGAATACTGATGACTCTTTAAAACAACATCAAATGACTGATACTGAAACTAGCTCTTTTGAGTCTCCACTTAAGCTTGACAAAGATTGGAAAGAAAAGTTTTTCTATCTTGCTAATCATGTTAGTGAAGTAGAACCTAAGAAAGTTAGGAAGAATAATGAAGCTCTAATTATTGAGGATTGGGTGTCAGATGATGAGGATGAAGTTGAGTCTCATGTTGTGGTTGAAAAGAAAACTGATATTCCTACTACTGCTAAAATAGAAAAATCTGTGGAACTTGAAACACCAGTTAGGAGGTCAGTTAGGTATGCAGAGATGTACAGGTCACAAAGACCTAGGGGGAACCAAAGGAATTGGAATGGTCAAAAATCCAATCAGTTAGGATGTAACTTTGTGTTTAATAATAAGGCATGTTTTAACTGTGGAAGTTTTGATCACATTCAATACAGCTGTCCTAACCAACATATGGTTCCAAGAGCAGTCTTAATGAAGACTGGCCTAAAAACTGTTAATAATGCAAGGCCTGTTAATACTGTTAGGTCTGTTAACACTGGTAGACCTTTTAGTACTGCTAGGTCTTTTAATACTGTTAGGCCTTCTTATACTGCTCACCCCAAATCAACAATTCATTGTGCTAGACCAAAGACATATTTTCAAAATCAAGCACAATCAACTGTTCACAGGCCCTTTTACAAGAAAACAGCATTAACAAACAGGTGTCTTAATCAAAGGTTTAATACTGCTAGGCCTGTTAGATCAACTGTTAATACTGTCAGGGCAAGGGGGTTTAATGCTGTTAAGCCCTCAGCATGTTGGGTTTGGAGACCCATCAAACCTAATGGTGCATCACTGGTTTTCAAAAAATATAATTACATTGATGCACGAGGGCAGGATCCAAAGTCAGAGTATTGGCTTGGGTCCCCAAAGAAAACTAACTTCATAAGTTTTTGTGCAGAGCAATTCACAACTAAATGATAAAGGCTTTGTTGATAGTGGATGCTCAAGGCACATGACTGGAAACATAGCCCATCTTTCAGATTTCAAAGACTTTGATGGAGGTTATGTTGCTTTTGGAGGAGGAGCCTATGGAGGCAGAATTTCAGGGAAAGGTACTATTAAAACTGATAATTTTGATTTTAATGATGTATACTTTATCAAAGAGTTAAAGTTCAACCTTTTTAGTGTCTCCTAAATGTGTGACAAAAACAACTATGTTCTTTTTACTGACTCTGAATGTCTTGTCCTATCTCCTAATTTTAAGTTGCATCGAATGAAATAGATACATTCTTTAAAAATTCCTAGACAGGACAACATGTACAGTTTTGATATGAAAAACATAGTTCCTAAAGATGGTTTAACTTGTCTAGTTGCAAAGGCTACATCTGAAGAATCAATGCTATGGCATAGAAGGCTTGGTCATATTAATTTTAAGAATATTAATAAACTTGTTAAAGAAAATCTTGTAAGAGATTTGCCTTTAAAAAGATTTGAGAATGACCAAACTTGTGTTGCCTATCTTAAAGGCAAGCAACACATAGCCTCTTGTAAGACCAAGGCCTTTAATCCCATTACTAAGCCATTGTTTATGCTGCATATGGATCTCTTTGGTCCAACTTTTGTTAGTAGTCTAATGCATAAAAAGTACTACTTAGTAGTCACTGATGATTATAGTAGATTTTCATGGGTTTTCTTTTTAAAAACTAAGGATGAAACAAGTGAGATCCTTAAAAAATTTATCAAAGAGGTAGAAAACCTAGTGGATAAGAAAGTAAAGATAATCAGAAGTGATAATGGGACAGAGTTTAAAAACAAAGTGGTGGATGAGTTCTGTAGGGAAAAGGTTATTAAAAGAGAATATAGTGTAGCTAGGACACCTCAGCAAAATGGTGTAGCTGAAAGGAAGAATAGGACACTCATTGAGGTGCTAGGAACTAGTTTGCTGACTCTATGTTACTACAACTTTTTGGGCAGATAGAAGAGTTTCTACTGCTTGCTTTGTACAGAATAGGGTCTTAATATTAAGCCTCATAACAAGACTCCTTATGAACTCTTTAGGAGGTTTTAAACGGCTATAGGATTTCGTGAAACCAATTCTTGGATTCATGTTACTATTCTCATACTTAGTTATTTTGGGCAAGTTTGATGGAAAGAGTGATGAAGGTTTCTTTGTTGGATATTCCTTAAGTAGCAAAGCCTTTAGGGTATAAAACATTAGAACCAGAAAGTTTAGGAAAAATTGCATATGGGTTCTAGAGAATAAGCCTATGGATTGAAGGAAATGGTTCCAAAGTGGCTGTTTGATTTGATTCTCTAATCCCAATTAAATGAATTTTGTACCAGTAGGTTGCAGGGACTTTTTTAATGCTTTGCAGTATACAAGGAGTTTTCTGAGGGTCTAGTACATCTTCTCAACAGTCAAGTATCAAGATTGTTATTGTTAATGCCATTTTGAAGGATGCTTCTCTTTGATGATGCTTTCACCTAGATTCTGTTGCTGTTGCTCAAATTACAGATCAAAATAAGGTTACATTGATGAGAATGAATGATTCTGAAAAGTCTAATGATGATAGCATGTCTTTAGGATAATGGTAATGCTGATCAAAAGTTAATACAGCTCAGGCCAGAGTTAATATGGTAGCTAGAGAAGTTAGTACTGCTGTCCCTGAGTTAATTCTGCTACTCCTGATGACCTTGGTAGGACATAGTCCAGCATCTGAAGGAACACAATGTGGAGGACCAGAAAATTGATATTTGGGAATCGTCACCATCTTATGCAGATCCTACCACTCCTCACACAGAATTCACCAAAAGATCACCCAATTGATCATCCGTGATTGGTGATGTTTAGTCATTTGTTCAAACTCAAGAAGAATGACAATTATTACTCTGAACTAGGATTTTTAGTGTCTATATATGAAGGGGAAAGACAAGACTCATCAGGACCTTATACATGCCTTTTTTGCTTGTTTCCTCTCACAAGGAAGAACCAAAAAGAGTTTTCTAAGCTCTTGTGATCTGCATGGGTAGAAGCAATGCAGGATGAACTCATATTAGTTCAAACTGCATAAAGGTTTATGGGTTCTTGTAGATTTACTAAAGGTCATAGAGCAATTCGGTGCAAAGTGGGTATACAGAAACCCAAAAAGGAAAGATGAAATGGGGGATTGTTTCATCAGAAAAAAAGCCAGACTTGTCTGCACAAGGGACATACTCAAGAAGAGGGCACAGTTAGACTTTGATAAAAGTCTTTGCCCTTATGGCTAGAAATTTGAGGCCATAAGAATATTTCCTCGTTATGCTTCTTATTGGGGTTTTATTGGTCTACCAAATGGATGTAAAAAAGTGCTTCCTGTAGTTGGTCAGATTGAAGAGCGGAAAGTATATGTATGTCAAACTCTTGTTTTGAAGATCCTGGCCATCCTTGATAACGTCTAGAAGGTAGTGAAAGCCATTATGATGGACTGCATCAAGCACCAAGGATTTAGGTATGATGTTTGGCCCATTCTCTTTTATGCAAATGGTTTCAAAGAGGAAAGTTGGACCAAAAATTATTCATCAAGTAGACAAAAGGGACATATCTTGCTTGTTCAAATCTATGTGGATGACATTATCTTTGGATCTACAAAGAAGGAGTTATGTGATGAGTTTGAGAAGCTTATGAAGGATAAGTTTCAGATGAGTTCTTATGGAGAATCTTACCTTCTTTTAGCCTTACAGGTCAACAAAAAAAGAAGGCATTTTTATCAGTCAGATAAATATGTCATGATGATCTTGAGAAAGTTTAAATACACAAGATGTGAGTCTGCCTCTACTCTAACAGATTTGGAAAATCCTTTGGTTCAAGATGGAGATGCTGCTGAAGTTGATGAACATCTTTATAGATCTATGATAGGATCTTTGATGTACCTTACAGCATCAAGGCCAGATATCATGTTTTCAGTCTGTGCATGTGCAAGGTTTCAGGTTTCTCCAAAGACATCCCATCTCTTAGCTGTTAAGAGAATCTTTAGATACCTTAAAGGAAAACCATCTTTAGGACTTTGGTACTTTAGGATTCTACCTATTGGGAATTAGTTGATTTACACTGACAGTGACTATGCTGGAGCTACACAAGATAGGAAGTCAACCACTAGAGGTTGTCAGTTTTTAAGAAATAGGCTGATCTCTTGGCAATGCAAGAAACAAACTGTAGTTGCCACTTCTACTACTGAGGCTGAATATGTGGCTGCTGCAAATTGCTGTGGATAGGTTCTCTGGATACAAAACCAACTTCTGGATTATGGGTACAATTTCATGAATACTATTATTTATATTGACAATAATAGTACTATCTGCATAATAGAAAATCATGTTCAACATTCTAAAACAAAACATATAGAGATTAGGCATCATTTTATAAGAGACTGCAATGCTAAAAAGTTGATTCAAATGGCTAAGATTGACACTGAACATAATGTAGCAGATCTTCTTACAAAAGATTTTGATGCTGGTAGATTTCAGTACTTGGTCTTAAGTATTGGAATGCTAAATCCCTAATGCCCATATCTCTTGTTTGTTTTTGTAAAAGTTTGTTAAATGATAGTATTGTTAAGTTTTTGTAAATTAATACTGCTAGTTATAATTAGTACTGCTAGTTATATTTAAAACTGTTTGTTAAAATTGTTACTTATAGTTAGTACTGCTAGTTATTTTTATGTCTCACTGTTAATCCTGTTAGTAACACTTAATACTGCTAAACAAGAAAAATGGTTAGATTATGTTTTTCTTGGTTTTGAGCTAATCTTTCAGGATTAGCAATGAAGTGTGAAATTGGTTACTCAATGATGCTTTATTTGAGGGGAGGAATATTGTTTGTTCCTAAAAGTGTTGGTTGTAACACCACACAACAAATGGTCATCAGTTCACCATGTCTAATAGACATCAAGAATTGACTAGTCCAGGGCAAACGGCTACTGGTAAAGACTTCTCAAATCCATTGATAGTTGATAGTTTACTCAAAACTATATGGTTATCAATGCACCATGTTTTTACAATGAAGCATTGGCTAGTCCAAAGCAAACGGCTATTGGTAAAGGACTATCTCTAAATACAGTGATTGGATGGTAGTTTGCAAAAAAACTATACTTTGTGAAAATTAGTGAGCCAAAAGAAATAGAGAGATATTGCGTGAGCTTAAAATACAGGAAAAAGAGATGTGTGAAAAAAACTGATAGAAGTGAACAGTGATGGTTAAAAGACAATGAGAGATAATTGTGAAGCTTAAAAACAGAAGAGAGATTGTGTGATGCTAATTTTGAATGGTACAAAGTTGGAGTTTGTTGTTTTTTTGTTGAGAAGTTTATTAATGCTAGGTTATTTGTTAGTAATGCTAGCCAAATTTGGTACTGTAGGTTTTTTTGTGGGGGGGGGGGGGGACCGTTAGTACTGTTTGAGCCCTAACAAAATTTTTCATTAATTAATAGAGCCGTTGAGATATTTCCGCCAAATTCCTACGATATAGGGTTTGACCATTTGGAATTTCGTGATCCTTCTATATATTCGCATGATTTATTCATGATAACCTCAAATTTCCTTAAGTCGGTCAAACAATATCTCTACGTTTTCTCTATATAATTTCACTTTATACTTTCTCCAGCTTCATAAGTACATACACGAATCATATTCACTATGATTCCTCACACTTGTATTATTGGGCTAAATTCGAATTTTGTGGACAAGCACAACATGGTAGCATTTTTAGAGAAATCTACAGGAAGTGAAGGGTTTCATTAAGTCATCGATTTCCTAAATCGAAGTCACATTTGCTATGCACTCACAAAGAAGCCAGATGTTGTGGTCTCTTTTAACCCCTATAAACCATATCTTACAACACCCCTTCACGACAAAAAGTGTATTAAAAGAAAATTCACTCACAATGATATTGTATCAAATTTTGAGTATGCGAATCGCAAGTTTTTAAAAATAAATCACTGAATTTCATTGATCTTTTACACTCACACCTCATCAACACCCAACCACAAACCCCCTATAAACCATATCTTGCAACACCCCTTAACGACAAAAAGTGTATTAAAAGAAAAGATCACTCACAATGATATTCTATCATATTTTGAGTATGCGAATCGCAAGTTTTAATAAATAAATCAATGAATTTCATTGAGATTTTACACTCACACCTCATCAACACCCAACCACAAAACCGCTACATTGAAACTTAAAACCACCAAACCATATCTTACAACACCCTTTCACGTCAAAAAGTGTATTAAAAGAAAATTCACTCACAACGATATTCTATCATATTTTGAGCATGCGAATCGCAAGTTTTAAAAAATAAATCACTGAATTTCATTGAGCTTTTACACTCACACCTCATCAACACCCAACCACAAACCCTCTATAAACCATATCTTAAAACACCCCTTTACGACAAAAAGTTTATTAAAATAAAAGTCCCTCACAATGATATTCTTACATATTTTAAGTATGCGAATCGCAAGTTTAAAAAAATAAATCACTGAATTTCATTGAGCTTTTACACTCACACCTCATCAACACCCAACCACAAAACCCCTATAAACCATATCTTAAAACACCCCTTCACGACAAAAAGTGTATTAAAAGAAAAGTCACTCACAATGATATTATATCATATTTTGATTATTTGAATCCCATGTTTAAAAAAATAAATCACAGAATTTCATTGAGCTTTTACACTCACGCCTCATCAATGCCCAACCACAAAACCCCTATATTGAAACTTAAAACCACCCAACCATATCTTACAACACCCCTTCACAACAAAAAGTGTATTAAAAGAAAAGTCACTCACAATGATATTCTATCGTATTTTGAGTATGCGAATCGCAAGTTTTAATAAATAAATCAATGAATTTCATTGAGATTTTACACTCACACCTCATCAACACCCAACCACAAAACCGTTACATTGAAACTTAAAACCACCAAACCATATCTTACAACACCCTTTCACGTCAAAAAATGTATTAAAAGGAAATTCACTCACAACGATATTCTATCATATTTTGAGTATGCGAATCGCAAGTTTTAAAAAATAAATCACTGAATTTCAATGAGCTTTTACATTCACACCTCATCAAGACCCAACCACAAACCCCTATAAACCATATCTTACAACACCCCTTCATGACAAAAAGTGTTTTAAAATAAAAGTCACTCACAATGATATTCTATCAAATTTTGAGTATGCGAATCGCAAGTTTTTAAAAATAAATCACTGAATTTCATTGATCTTTTACACTCACACCTCATCAACACCCAACCACAAACCCCCTATAAACCATATCTTGCAACACCCCTTAACGACAAAAAGTGTATTAAAAGAAAAGATCACTCACAATGATATTCTATCATATTTTGAGTATGCGAATCGCAAGTTTTAAAAAATAAATCACTGAATTTCATTGAGCTTTTACACTCACACCTCATCAACACCCAACCACAAAACCGCTACATTGAAACTTAAAACCACCAAACCATATCTTACAACACCCTTTCACGTCAAAAAATGTATTAAAAGGAAATTCACTCACAACGATATTCTATCATATTTTGAGTATGCGAATCGCAAGTTTTAAAAAATAAATCACTGAATTTCAATGAGCTTTTACATTCACACCTCATCAAGACCCAACCACAAACCCCTATAAACCATATCTTACAACACCCCTTCATGACAAAAAGTGTTTTAAAATAAAAGTCACTCACAATGATATTCTATCAAATTTTGAGTATGCGAATCGCAAGTTTTTAAAAATAAATCACTGAATTTCATTGATCTTTTACACTCACACCTCATCAACACCCAACCACAAACCCCCTATAAACCATATCTTGCAACACCCCTTAACGACAAAAAGTGTATTAAAAGAAAAGATCACTCACAATGATATTCTATCATATTTTGAGTATGCGAATCGCAAGTTTTAATAAATAAATCAATGAATTTCATTGAGATTTTACACTCACACCTCATCAACACCCAACCACAAAACCGCTACATTGAAACTTAAAACCACCAAACCATATCTTACAACACCCTTTCACGTCAAAAAGTGTATTAAAAGAAAATTCACTCACAACGATATTCTATCATATTTTGAGCATGCGAATCGCAAGTTTTAAAAAATAAATCACTGAATTTCATTGAGCTTTTACACTCACACCTCATCAACACCCAACCACAAACCCTCTATAAACCATATCTTAAAACACCCCTTTACGACAAAAAGTGTATTAAAAGAAAAGTCCCTCACAATGATATTCTTACATATTTTGAGTATGCGAATCCCATGTTTAAAAAAATAAATCACTGAATTTCATTGAGATTTTACACTCACACCTCATCAACACCCAACCACAAATCCCCTATATTGAAACTTAAAACCACCCAACCATATCTTACAACACCCCTTCATCTTACAACAGCCCTTCACGACAAAAAGTGTATTAAATGAAAAGTCACTCACAATGATATTATTTCATATTTTGAGTTTGCGAATCGCAAGATTAAAAAAATAAATCTGTATTTTCATTAGCTTCTACCTCACAAACCTCATCAAAAACCCAACCACAAATCCCCTATATTGAAACTTAAAACCACCCAACCATATCTTAAAACACCCCTTCACAAGAAAAGGTGTATTAAAGAAAACGGCACCACAACGATATTCTATCATATTTTGAGCATGCGAATCGCAAGTTTAAAAAATATATCACTTAATTCATGAGCTTACACTTCACACCTCCTTAAAACCCAAACCACAAACCCTCTATAAACAAATCTTATCATAAAACACCCATTTATGACAAAAGATGGTATTAAAAGAAAAGTCACTCACAATGATATTCTTACATATTTTGAGTATGCGAATCGCAAGTTTAAAAAATAAATCACTGAATTTCATTGAGCTTTTACACTCACACCTCATCAACACCCAACCACAAATCCCCTATATTGAAACTTAAAACCACCCAACCACATCTTACAACACCCCTTCACGACAAAAAGTGTATTAAAAGAAAAGTCACTCACAATGATATTCTTTCATATTTTGAGTATGCGAATCGCAAGTTTTAAAAAATAAATCACTGAATTTCATTGAGCTTTTACACTCACACCTCCTCAACACCCAACCACAAACCCTCTATAAACCATATCTTAAAACACCCCTTTATGACAAAAAGTGTATTAAAAGAAAAGTCACTCACAATGATATTCTTACATATTTTGAGTATGCGAATCGCATTTTTTACAAAAAAACACAGAATTTCATTAAGCTTTTACACTCACACCTCATCAACACCCAACCACAAATCCCCTATATTGAAACTTAAAACCACCCAACCATATCTTACAACACCCCTTCACGACAAAAAGTGTATTAAAAGAAAAGTCACTCATAATGATATTCTATCATATTTTGAGTATGCGAATCGCAAGTTTTAAAAAATAAATCACTGAATTTCATTGAGCTTTTACACTCACACCTCATCAACACCCAACCACAAACCCCCTATAAACCATATCTTAAAACACCCCTTCACGACAAAAAGTGTATTAAAAGAAAAGTCACTCACAATGATATTCTATCATATTTTGAGTATGCAAATCGCAAGTTTCATAAAATAAGTCACTGGATTTCATTAAGCTTTTACACTCACACATCATCAACATCCAACCATAAAACCCCTACATTGAAACTTAAAACCACCAAACCATATCTTACAACACCCCTTCATGACAAAAAGTGTATTAAAAGAAAAGTCACTCACAATGATATTCTATCACATTTTGAGTATGCGAATCGCAAGTTTTAAAATATAAATCACTGAATTTCATTGAGATTTTACACTCACACATCATCAACACCCAACCATAAACCCCCTATAAACCATACCTTACAGCAACCCTTCACGACAAAAAGTGTATTAAAAGAAAAGTCACTCACAATGATATTCTATCACATTTTGAGCATGCGAATCACAAGTTTTAAAAAATAAATCACTGAATTTCATTGAGCTTTTACACTCACACCTCCTCAACACCCAACCACAAACCCTCTATAAACCATATCTTAAAACACCCCTTTATGACAAAAAGTGTATTAAAAGAAAAGTCACTCACAATGATATTCTATCACATTTTGAGCAAGCGAATCGCAAGTTTTAAAAAATAAATCACTGAATTTCATTGAGCTTTTACACTCACACCTCATCAACACCCAACCACAAAACCCCTATAAACCATATCTTACAACACCCCTTCACGAAAAAAAGTGTATTAATATAAAAGTCACTCACAATGATATTCTATCATATTTTGAGTATGCGAGTCGCAAGTTTGAAAAAATAAATCACTTAATTTCATTGAGCTTTTAAAATCACACATCATCAACACCAAACCACAAACCCCCTATATTGAAACATATACAATCCAATCAATCTATACAACACTCCTGATAGGTGTGTGTATATTATGTTCACAAAACCCCCACCCACCCACACCAACGATAAAAAGTGTATTAAAAGAAAAGTCACTTACAATGATATTCTTTAATATTTTAAGTATGTGAATCGCAAGTTTTAAAAAAAAATCACTGAATTTTATTAAGCTTTTACACTCACACCTCATCAACACCCACCATAACCCCCTATAAACCATATCGTACAACACCCTTCATGACAGAAATCGGTGTTTAAAATAAAAGACCTCACAATGATATTTCTATCGTATTTAGTAATGCAAACCAAGTTTTAAAAAATAAATCACTGAATTTCATTGAGCTTTTACACTCACACCTCATCAACACCCAACCACAAACCCCCTACATTGAAACTTAAAACCACCAAACCATATCTTACAACACCCCTTCATGACAAAAAGTGTATTAAAAGAAAAGTAACTCACAATGATATTCTATCATATTTTGAGTATGCGAATCGCAAGTTCCATAAAATAAGTCACTGGATTTCATTGAGCTTTTACACTCACACATCATCAACACCCAACCATAAAACCCCTACATTGAAACTTAAAACCACCAAACCATATCTTACAACACCCCTTCATGACAAAAAGTGTATTAAAAGAAAAGTCACTCACAATGATATTCTATCACATTTTGAGTATGCGAATCGCAAGTTTTAAAATATAAATCACTGAATTTCATTGAGATTTTACACTCACACATCATCAACACCCAAACATAAACCCCCTATAAACCATACCTTACAGCAACCCTTCACGACAAAAAAGTGTATTAAAAGAAAAGTCACTCACAATGATATTCTATCACATTTTGAGCATGCGAATCACAAGTTTTAAAAAATAAATCACTGAATTTCATTGAGCTTTTACACTCACACCTCCTCAACACCCAACCGCAAACCCTCTATAAACCATATCTTAAAACACCCCTTTATGACAAAAAGTGTATTATAAGAAAAGTCACTCACAGTGATATTCTTACATATTTTGAGTATCGAATCGCAAGTTTAAAAAAATAAATCACTGAATTTCATCAAGCTTTTACACTCACACCTCATCAACACCCAACCACAAATCCCCTATATTGAAACTTAAACCCACCCAACTATATCTTACAACACCCCTTCACGACAAATAGTATTAAAATGAAAAGTCACCTCATAATGATATTCTTTTATATTTTGAGTATGCGAATCACAAGTTTTAAAAAATAAATCACTGAATTTCAATTAGCTTTTACACTCGCACCTCATCAACACCGAACCACAACCCCCATATATATCATATCTTACAACACCCCTTCAAGACAAAAAGTGTTTTAAAATAAAAGTCACACACAATGATATTCTATCACATTTTTAGTATGCAAATCGCAGTGTTAAATAAAATAAAACACTGAAGTTTCATTGAGCTTTCACACTCACATCCTCATCAACACCCAACCACCAAATCCCCCTATAAACTAGATCTTAAAACACACCATCACACAAAAAAGTGTACTTAAAAGAATGGTCACCACAATGCATATCTATCATGATTTTTGAGTATGCGAATACTAAGTATCATAAATACGTCATTGTATTTCATTAAGCTTTTACACTCACACCTCATCAACACCCAACCACAAACCCCCTACATAGAAACTTAAAACCACCAAACCATATCTTACAACACCCCTTCATGACAAAAAGTGTAAAAAAAAAAAGTCACACACAATGATATCTATCACATTTTGGAGATATGCAAATCGCAAGTTTTAAAATATAAATCACTGACTTTCATTGATATTTTTACACTCCACACATCATCAACACCCACCTAACCCCCTATATACCATACCTTATCAAGCAGCCCTTCACGACAAAAAGTTATTAATAGTAGAAGTCCAACTCACAATGATATTCTATCACATTGTAAGTCAAGTGCGAATCACAAGTTTTAAAATAAAAAATCACAGAATTTCATTGAGCTTTTACACTCACACCTCAACAACACCCAACCACAAACCCTCTAAAAACCATATCTTAAAACACCCTTTATAACCAAAAAGTGTAGTAAAAGAAAAGTCACTCACAAGGATATACCCTTTACAAAGTTTGAAGTAATGACTCGCAAGTTACAAAAAATAAATCACTGAATTTTCATTAAGCTTTTTACACTCACACATCAAACAACACCAACACACAAATCCTATATTGAAACTTAAACCCACCCAACCACATCTTACAACACCTCTTCACGACAAAAAATGTATTAAAAGAAAAGTCACTCACAATGATATTATTTTAGATTTTGAGTATGCGAATCGCAAGTTTAAAAAAATAAATCACTGAATTTCTTTGAGCTTTTACACTCACACCTCATCAACACCCAACCACAAATCCCCTATATTGAAACTTAAAACCACCCAACCTATCTTCAAAACCCCTTCACGACAAACCGTGTATTAAATGAAAGCACACAATACTGATACTCCTTTTATATTTTGAGTATGCGAATCACAAGTTTTAAAAAATAAATCACTGAATTTCATTGAGCTTTTACACTCACACCTCATCAACACCCAACCACAAAACCCCTATAAACCATATCTTAAAACACCCCTTCATGACAAAAAGTGTATTAAAAGAAAAGTCACTCACAATGATATTCTTTCATGTTTTGAGTATGCGAATCGCAAGTTTTAAAAAATAAATCACTAAATTTCATTTAGCTTTTACACTCGCACCTCATCAACACCCAACCACAACCCCCTTATATATCATATCTTACAACACCCCTTCAAGACAAAAAGTATTTTAATAAAAAGTCACTCACAATGATATTCTATCATATTTTTAGTATGCAAATCGCAAGTGTTAAAAATTATGCAACAATTTTCAATTGCTCGCACACCTCAGCAAAATGGAGTAGTAGAACGACGTAATCGTACTCTGGTTGAGGCTGCTCGCACAATGCTTATTTTTTCGAGGTTACCTGAATTTCTTTGGGCTGAAGCAGTTGCTACAGCATGTTTTACTCAAAACCGGTCAATCATCAACACACGACACAATAAAACACCTTATGAGCTGTTACGTGGACGAAAGCCAAATGTTGAGTATTTTCATGTGTTTGGCTCATTGTGTTATCCGACAAATGACCGTGATGATCTTGGGAAAATGAAACCTAAAGCAGACATTGGGGTTTTTATTGGTTATTCGGAAACATCAAGAGGTTTTCGAATCTATAACCGTCGCACCAAAAGGATTATGGAGACTATTCATGTCAAGTTTGATGAGCTTACAGCAATGGCTTCTGAACACGATTGTTTAGAACCCGATCTTCAATGATTTAATAATCCAAATTCATCAGATGACTTAATGAATACTCCTTCAAAAGAGGATTTGGATAATTTGTTCGGTCCAATGTTTGAAGATTATTTTGAGCAGAAATCTTCTGATACTACCATCAATTCCGCTGCACAACCGACTCACGATCAAGAAGACTCACATTATTGTAAGCTTCAAGGTTATAACCCTAGTACTAAGATAGAGTACTCGTATTATTATCATTAATAATATTGAAGCGTTTTGTTACATCGTGTGCTCATTCATTCATATTCACTGTTCAATTGATAATACTTCTAGAGTATTAAAGAGTAGATTCCGCATACTCTTTAATATACACACAAAGTTTCTATCAGTGTTATTTTACAAGGTAAAGAATCGATCTAGGATTGTGATCAACAACAATGATATTCTATCATATTTTGAGTATTTAAATCGCAAGTTTTAGAAAATATATCACAGAATTTCATTGAGCTTTTACACACACACCTCATCAACACCCAACCACAAAACCGCTAAATTGAAACTTAAAACCACCAAACCATATCTTACAACACCCCTTCACGACAAAAAGTGTATTAAAATAAAAGTCACTCACAATGATAATCTTTCATATTTTGAGTATGTGAATCGTAAGTTTTAAAAAATAAATCACGGAATTTCATTGAGCTTTTACACTGACACCTCATCAACACCCAACCACAAATCCACTATAAAGCATATCTTACAACACCCCTTTATGGCAAAAAGTGTATTGAAAGAAAAGTCACTCACAATGATATTCTATCATATTTTGAGTATGTGAATCGCAAGTTTAAAAAAATAAATCATTGAATTTCATTGAGCTTTTACAATCACACCTCATCAACATCCAACCACAAAAACCCTACATTGAAACCTAAAACCACCAAACCATATCTTACAACACCCTTTCACGACAAAAAGTGTATTAAAAGAAAAGTCACTCACAATGATATTCTATCATATTTTAAGTATGGGAATCACAAGTTTTAAAAAATAAATCACTGAATTTCATTGATCTTTTACACTCACACCTCATCAACACCCAACCACAAACCCCCTACATTGAAACTTAAAACCACCAAACCATATCTTACAACACCCTTTCATGTCAAAAAGTGTATTAAAAGAAAAGTCATTTACAACGATATTCTATCATATTTTGAGTATGCGAATCGCAAGTTTTAAAAAATAAATCACTGAATTTCATTGAGCTTTTACACTCACACCTCATCAACACACGACCACAAACCCCCTATAAACCAAATATTACAACACCCCTTCACGACAAAAGGTATATTAAAATAAAAGTCACTCACAATGATATTCTATGATATTTTGAGTATGCGAATCGCAAGTTTAAAAAAATACATCACTGAATTTCATTTAGCTTTTACATTCACGCCTTATCAACACCCTACCACAAAACCCTTATAAACCATATCTTACAACACCCCTTCATGAAAAAACTGTATTAAAAAAAGTCACACACAATGATATTCTATCATATTTTGAGTATTTGAATCGCAAGTTTTAGAAAATAAATCACGGAATTTCATTGAGCTTTTACACTGACACCTCATCAACACCCAACCACAAACCCCCTATAAACCATATCTTACAACACCCCTTTACGGAAAAAAGTATATTGAAAGAAAAGTCACTCACAATGATATTCTATCAAATTTTGAGTATGCGAATCGCAAGTTTATAAAAATAAATCACTGAATTTCATTAAGCTTTTACAATCACACCTCATCAACATCCAACCACAAAACCCCTACATTGAAACTTAAAACCACCAAACCATATCTTACAACACCCCTTCACATCAAAAAGTGTATTAAAAGAAAAGCCACTCACAATGAAATTCTATTATATTTTAAGTATGGGAATCGCTAGTTTTAAAAAATAAATCACTGAATTTCATTGAGCTTTTACACTCACACCTCATCAACACCCAACCACAAACCCCCTATAAACCATATCTTAAAACACCCCTTCACGACAAAAAGTGTATTAAAAGAAAAGTCACTCACAATGATATTCTATCATATTTTGAGTATGCGAATCGCAAGTTTTAAAAAATAAATCACTGAATTTCATTGAGCTTTTACACTCACACCTCATCAACACCCAACCACAAAACCCCTACATTGAAACTTAAAACCACCAAACCATATCTTACAACACCCCTTCACGACAAAAAGTGTATTAAAAGAAAAGTCACTCACAATGATATTCTATCATATTTTGAGTATGCGAATCGCAAGTTTTAAAAAATAAATCACTGAATTTCATTGAGCTTTTACACTCACACCTCATCAACACCCAACCACAAACCCCCTATAAACCATATCTTACAACACCCCTTCATGACAAAAAGTGTATTAAAAGAAAAGTCACTCACAATGATATTCTATCACATTTTGAGTATGCGAATCGCAAGTTTTAAAAAATAAATCACTGAATTTCATTGAGATTTTACACTCACACCTCATCAACACCCAACCACAAACCCCCTATAAACTATATCTTACAACACCCTTTCACGACAAAAAGTGTATTAAAAGAAAAGTCACTCACAATGATATTCTTTCATATTTTGAATATGCGAGTCGCACGTTTTAAAAAATAAATCACTCAATTTCATTGAACTTTTACACTAACACATCATCAACACCCAACCACAAAACCCTTACATTGAAACTTAAAACCACCAAACTATATTTTACAACACCCCTAAATGAAAAAAAGTGTATTAAAAGATCACAATGATATTCTATCATATTTTGAGTATGCGAAATGCAAGTTTAAAAAATAAATCAGTGGATTTCATTGAGCGTTTACACTCACACATCATCAACACCCAACCACAAAACCCCTACATTGAAACTTAAAACCACCAAACCACATCTTACAACACCCCTTCCTGACAAAAAGTGTATTAAAAGAAAAGTCACTCACAATGATATTCTATCATATTTTGAGTGTGGGAATCGCAAGTTTTAAAAAATAAATCACTGAATTTCATTGAGCTTTTACACTCACACCTCATCAACACCCAACCACAAACCCCCTACATTGAAACTTAAAACCACCAAACCATATCTTACAACATAATTTCATGTCAAAAAGTGTATTAAAAGAAAAGTCACTCACAACGATATTCTATCATATTTTAAATATGTGAATTGCAAGTTTTAAAAAATAAATCACTGAATTTGATTGAGCTTTTACACTCACACCTCATCAAGACCCAAACACAAACCCCCTATAAACCATGTCTTACAAAACCCCTTCATGACAAAAAGTGTATTAAAATAAAAGTCACTCACAATGATATTTTATCATATTTTAAGTATGCGCATCGCAAGATTTAAAAAATGAATCACTGAATTTCATTAAGCTTTTACACTCACACATCATCAACACCCAACCACAAACCCCCTACATTGAAACTTAAAACCACTAACCCATATCTTACAACACCCGTTCACGATAAAAAGTGTATTAAAAGAAAAGTCACTCATAATGATATTCTATCATATTTTGAATATGCGAATCACAAGTTTTAAAAAATAAGTCACTGGATTTCATTGAGCTTTTACACTCACACATCATCAACACCCAACCAAAAAAACCCTACATTGAAACTTAAAACCACCAAACCATATCTTACAACACCCCTTCATGACAAAAAGTGTATTAAAAGAAAAGTCACTCACAATGATATTCAATCACATTTTGAGTATGCGAATCGCAAGTTTAAAAAAATAAACCACTGAATTTCATTGAGATTTTATAGTCACACCTCATCAACACCCAACCACAAACCCCCTATAAACCATATCTTACAACACCCCTTCACGACAAAAAGTGTATTAAAAGAAAAGCCACTGACAATGATATTTTATCATAGTTTGAGCATGCGAATCGCAAGTTTAAAAAAATAAATCGCTGAATTTCATTGAGCTTTTACAATCACACCTCATCACCACCCAACCACAAAACCCCTACATTGAAACTTAAAACCACCAAACAATTTTTTACAACACCCCTTCATGATAAAAAGTGTATTATAAGAAAAGTCATTCACAATGATATTCTATCATATTTTGAGTATGCCAATCGCAAGTTTTAAAAAATAAATCACCGAATTTCATTGAACTTTTACACTCACACCTCATGAACACCCCACCACAAACCCCCTATAAACCATATCTTACAACACACCTTTCATGACAAAAAGTGTATTAAAAGAAAAGTCACTCACAAAGATATTGTATCATATTTTGAGTGTGGGAATCGCAAGTTTTAAAAAATAAATCACTGAATTTCATTGAACTTTTACACTTACACCTCATCAACACCAACCACAAACCCCCTACATTGTAACTTAAAACCACCAAACCATATCTTACAACATCCCTACACGACGAAAAGTGTTTTAAAAAAAGTCACTCACAATGATATTCTATCATATTTTGAGTATGCGAATCGCAAGTTTAAAAAAAATAAATCACTGAATTTCATTGATCTTTTACACTCACTCCTCATCAACACACAACCATAAACGCCCTATAAACCATATCTTACAACACCCCTTCACGACAAAAAGTGTGTTAAAAGAAAAGTCATTCACAATGATATTCTATCATATTTTGAGTATGCGAATCACAAGTTTTAAAAAATAAATCACTGAATTTCATTGAGCTTTTACAATCACACCTCATCAACACCCAACCACAAAACCCATACAATGAAACTTAAAACCACCAAAGTATATCTTGCAAAACCCCTTCCCGACAAAAAGTGTATTAATAGAAAAGTCACTCATAATGATATTCTATCACATTTTGAGTATGCGAATCGCAAGTTTTAAAAAATAAATCACTGAATTTCATTGAGCTTTTACAATCACACCTCATCAACACCCAACCAAAAAACCCCTACATTGAAACTTAAAACCACCAAACTATTTTTTACAACACCCCTACATGAAAAAAGTGTATTAAAAGAAAAGTCACTCACAAAGATATTCTATCATATTTTGAGTATGGGAATCGCAAGTTTTAAAAAATAAATCACTGAATTTCAATGAGCTTTTACACTCACACCTCATCAACACCCAACCACAAACCCCCTACATTGAAACTTAAAACCACCATACCATATCTTATAACATAATTTCATGTCAAAAAGTGTATTAAAATAAAAGTCACTCACAACGATATTCTATCCTATTTTGAGTATGCGAATTAGAAGTTTTAAAAAATAAATCACTAAATTTCATTGAGCTTTTACACTCACACCTCATCAAGACCCAAACACAAACCCCCTATAAACCATATCTTACAAAACCTCTTCATGACAAAAAGTGTATTAAAATAAATGTCACTCACAATGATATTTTATCATATTTTAAGTATGCGAATCGCAAGATTTAAAAAATGAATCACTGAATTTCATTGAGCTTTTACACTCACACCTCATCAAAACCCAACCACAAAGCCCCTACATTGAAACTTAAAACCACCAACCCATATCTTACAAGACCCCTTCACGACAAAAAGTGTATTAAAAGAAAAGTCACTCATAATGATATTCTATCATATTTTGAGTATGTGAATCACAAGTTTTAAAAAATAAGTCACTGGATTTTATTTAGCTTTTACACTCACACATCATCAACATCCAACCAAAAAACCCCTACATTGAAACTTAAAACCACCAAACCAAATTTTACAACACCCCTTCACGACAAAAAGCGTATAAAAAGAAAAGTCACTCACAATGATATTCAATCACATTTTGAGTATGCGAGTCGCTAGTTTTAAAAAATAAATCACTGAATTGAGATTTTACATTCATACCTCATCAACACCTAACTACAAACCCCCTATAAACCATATCTTACAACACCCCTTCACGACAAAAAGTGTATTAAAATAAAAGTCACTCATAATGATATTCTATCATATTTTGAGCATGTGAATCGCAAGTTTTAAAAAAATAAATCACTGAATTTAGTTGAGCTTTCACAATCAAACCTCATTCACACCCAACCACAAAACCCGTACATTGAAACTTAAAACCAACAAACTATATCTTACAACACCCGTTCACGACAAAAAGTGTATTAAAAGAAAAGTCACTCACAATGATATTTTATCATATTTTGAGTATGCGAATTGCAAGTTTAAAAAATAAATCAATGAATTTCATTGAGCTTTTACACTCACACCAAATCATCACCCAACCACAAACCCCCTACGTTGAAACTTAAAACTACCAAACCATATATTACAACACCCCTACACGATGAAAAGTGTATTAAAAGAAAAGTCACTCACAATGATATTCTATCATATTTTGAGTATGCGAATCACAAGTTTTAAAAAATAAATCACTGAATTTTAATGAGCTTTTACACTCACACCTCATCAACACCCAACCACAAACCCCCTATAAACCATATCTTACAACACCTGTTGATCCCAACTCAAGATCTATTCTTTAGCTTGTAAAGATTATGTTACTTTGGATAAATCCAAAACAACAATGGTAGAAACTTTGTGAATACTAAAGAGTATGCAGAATCTACTCTTTAATACTTAGATGAAATATCAATGAAACAGTAAACTTGAATGAACAATGATATAAACAAAAAGACTTTGTTTGAGGCCATACAATCAAGATTTGGTAGTAATGATGCCACAAAGAAGACTCAAAAGACACGTCAAAAGCAGATGTATGAGAACTTCATTGAGTATGCGAATCGAAGTTTAAAAAAATAAATCACTGACTTTCATTGAGTTTTTACACTCACACCTCATCAACACAGAACCACAAACCCCCTATAAACCATATCTTACAACACACCTTCTCGACAAAAAGTATATTAAAAGAAAAGTCATTGACACTAATATTCTATCATATTTTGAGCATGTAAATCGCAAGTTTTAAAATAAATCGCGGAATTTCATTGACCTTTTACACTCACACCTCATCAAAACACAACCACAAACCCCCTATAAACCATATCTTACAACACCCCTTTACGAAAAAAATTGTATTAAAAGAAAAGTCACTCACAATGATATTCTATTAAAATTTAAGCACGTGAATCGCAAGTGTTAAAAAATAAATCACTGAATTTCATTGAGCTTTTACACTAACACCTCATCACTACCTAACCACAAACCCCATATAAACCATATCTTACAACACCCCTTTACGACAAAAAGTGTATTAAAAGAAAGTCACTCACAATGATATTCTATCATATTTTGAGCATGCGAATCGCAAGTTTTAAAAAATAAATCATTGAATTTCATTGAGTTTTTACAATCACACCTCATCACCACCCAACCACAAAACCCCTACAATGAAACTTAAAACCACCAAACCATATCTTACAACACCCCTTTACGACAAAAAGTGTATTAAAAGAAAAGTCACTCACAATGATACTCTATCATATTTTGAGTATGGGAATCGCAAGTTTTAAAAAATAAATCACTGAATTTTATTGAGCTTTTACACTCACACCACATCAACACCCAACAACAAACCCCCTACATTGAAACTTAAAACCACCAAACCAAATCTTACAACACCCTTTCATGTCATAAAGTGTCTTAAAAGAAAAGTCACTCACGATGATATTTTATCATATTTTAAGTATGCGAATCGCAAGTTTTAAAAAATAAGTCACTGAATTTCATTGAGCTTTTACACTCGCACCTCATCAAGACCCAACCACAAACCCCCTATAAACCATATCTTACAACACCCCTTCATGACAAAAAGTGTATTAAAATAAAAGTCACTCACATTGATATTCTATCATATTTTGAGAATGCGAATCGCAAGTTTTAAAAAATAAATCACTGAATTTCATTGATCTTTTACACTCACACCTCATCAACACCCAACCACCAACCCCCTACATTGAAACATAAAAGCACCAAACCATATCTTACAACACCCTTTCATGACAAAAAGTGTATTAAAAGAAAAGTCACTCACAATGATATTCTATTTCACGACAAAAAGTGTATTAAAAGAAAAGTCAATCACAATCATATTCTATCAACACCTAACCAAAAATCCCCTATAAACCATATCTTACAACACCCTTCATGACAAAAAGTATATTAAAAGAAAAGTTTCTCACAATGATACTCTATTATATTTTGAGTATGCGAATCGCAAGTTATAAAAAATAAATCACTGAATTTCATTGAGCTTTTACACTCACACCTCAACAACACCCAACCACAAAACCCCTACATACTATATCTTACAACACCCCTTCATGACAAAAAGTGTATTAAAAGAAAAAAATACCCACATTGATATTCTATCATATTTTGAGTATGCGAATCGCAAGTTTTAAAAAATAAATCACTGAATTTCATTGAGCTTTTACACTCATGCCTCATCAACACCAAACCACAAACCCCCTAAAAACCATATCTTATAACACCCCTTCACGAAAAAAGTGTATTAAAAGAAAAGTCACTCACAATGATATTCTAATATATTTTGAGTATGCGAATCGCATGTTTTAAAAAATAAATCACTGAATTTCATTGAGTTTTTACACACACACACATCATCAACACCCAACCACAAAACCCATACATTGAAACTTAAAACCACCAAACCATATCTTACAACACCCCTTCACGACAAAAAGTGTACTAAAAGAAAAGTCACTCACAATGATATTTTATCATATTTTGAGTATGCGAATCGCAAGTTTTAAAAAAGAAATCACTGAATTTCATTGAGTCTCTACACTCAAACCTCATCAACACCCAAACACAAAACCCCTACATTGAAACTTAAAACCACCAAACCATATCTTACAACACCCCTTCACGAGAAAAAGAGTATTAAAAGAAAAGTCACTAACGATGATATTCTATCATATTTTGAGTATGCGAATCAAAGTTTTAAAAAATAAATCACTGACTTTCATTGAGCTTTTATACTCACACCTCATCAACACACAACCACAAACCCCCTATAAACCATATCTTACAACACTCCTTCACGACAAAAAGTATATTAAAAGAAAAGTCACTCACACTGATATTCTAACATATTTTGAGCATGTAAATCGCAAGTTTTAAAATAAATCGTTGAATTTCATTGACCTTTTACACTCACACCTCATCAAAACACAACCACAAACCCCCTATAAACCATATCTTACAACACCCCTTTACGAAAAAAATTGTATTAAAAGAAAAGTCACTCACAATGATATTCTATCAAATTTTGAGCACGTGAATCGCAAGTTTTAAAAAATATATCACTGAATTTTATTGAGCTTTTACACTCACACCTCATCAACACCCAACAACAAACCCCCCACATTGAAACTTAAAACCACCAAACCATATCTTACAACACCCTTTCATGTCATAAAGTGTCTTAAAGAAAAGTCACTCACGATGATATTCTATCATATTTTGAGTATGCGAATCACAAGTTTTAAAAAATAAGTCACTGAATTTTATTGAGCTTTTACACTCGCACCTCATCAAGACCCAACCACAAACCCCCTATAAACCATATCTTACAACACCCCTTCATGACAAAATGTGTATTAAAATATAAGTAAAAATTCAATGAAATTCAATGATTTATTTTGTAAAACTTTTGATTCGCAAACTTAAAATTTGATACAATATAATTGTGAGTGACTTTTCTTTTAATACACTTTTTGTCATGAAAGGGGTGTTGTAAGATATGGTTTATAGGGGTTTGTGGTTGGTTTTTGATGTGGTGTGAGTGTAAAAGCTCAATGAAATTCAGTGATTTATTTTTTAAAACTTGCGATTCGCATACGTAAAATATGATAAAATATCATTGTGAGTGGCATTTCTTTTAATACACTTTTGGTCGTGAAGGGGTGTTGTAATATATAGTTTGGTGGTTTTAAGTTTCAATGTAGGGGTTTTGTAGTTGGGTGTTGATGAGGTGTGATTGTAAAAGCTCAATGAAATTCAGTGATTTATTTTTTAAAACTTGCGATTCGCATGCTCAAAATATAATAGAATATCATCGTGAGTGACTTTTCTTTTAATAAACTTTTTTTGGTGAAGGGTGTTGTAATATTTGGTTTATAGGGGGGTTTTTGGTTGTGTGTTGATGAGGTGTGAGTGTAAAATTTCAATGAAATTTAGTGATTTATTTTTTAAAACTTGCGATTCGCATACTCAAAATACGATAGAATATCATTGCGACTGACTTTTTTTTTGAACGGCAACTTTATTAAAAAAACTAGCAAGGAGCTAGAAAGATATTACAAAGAAATAAGATAGGGGATTTTTAACCAATACTCCCAAGAAAAAACCCTATTACATCTACTAGAACACTATAAAAAGGACCAAGAAACAATGTCATCAAAAATCGTCGAACGATTAGGAGGTGAAGCGTCAAAGACCACCTGATTTTGAAGCCTCCAAATCCGCCACCAAGCAACATAAAAAACACCTTCTAAAATAGACTTGAGACGGGAAGAAAGCAGGAAGGATAAGAACCAAGCATCCCAATCCGAGAAAGAGGGGTGTTGTAAGATATGGTTTATATGGGGTTTGTGGTTGGGTTTTCATGAGGTGAGAGTGTAAAAGCACAATGAAATTCAATGATTTATTTTTAAAAACTTGCTATTCGCATACTCAAAATTTGATACAATATCAGTATGAGTGAATTTTCTTTTAATACACTTTTTGTCGTGAAGGGGTGTTGTAAGATATGGTTTGGTGGTTTTAAGTTTCAATATAGGGGTTTTGTGGTTGGGTGTTGATGAGGTGTGAGTGTAAAAGCTCAATGAAATTCAGTGATTTATTTTTTTAAACTTGCGATTCGCATATTCAAAATATGATAGAATATCAATGTGAGTGACTTTTCTTTTAATACACTTTTTGTCGTGTTGGGGTGTAGTAGGATATGGTTTGGTGGTTTTAAGTTTCAATGTAGGGGGTTTATGTTTGGGTGTTGATGAGGTGTTAGTGTAAAAGTTCAATGAAATTCAGTGATTTATTTTGTAAAACTTGTGATTCGCATACTCAAAATATGATATAATATAACTGTGAGTGACTTTTCTTTTTATAAACTTTTTGTCGTGAAAGGGGTGTTGTAAGATATGGTTTATAGGGGTTTGTGGTTGGGTGTTAATGAGGTATCAGTGTAAAAGCTCAATGAAATTCAGTGATTTATTTTTTAAAATTTGCGATTCAAATACTCAAAATATGATAGAATATCATTATGAGTGACTTTTCTTTTAATACACTTTTTGTCGTGAAGGGGTGTTGTAAGATATGGTTTGGTGGTTATAAGTTTCAACGTAGCGGTTTTATGGTTGGGTTTTGATGAGGTGTGAGTGTAAAAGCTCAATGAAATTCTGTGATTTATTTTTTAAAACTTGCGATTCAAATACTCAAAATATGATAGAATATCATTGTGAGAGACTTTTCTTTTAATTCACTTTTTGTCGTGAAAGGGTGTTGTAAGATATGGATTATAGGGGTTTTGTGGTTGGGTGTTGATGAGGTGTGAGTGTAAAAGCTCAATGAAATTAAGTGATTTATTTTTTAAAACTTGCGATTCGCATACTCAAAATATCATAGAATATCATTGTGAGTGACTTTTCTTTTAATATACTTTTTGTCATGAAGGGGTGTTGTAAAATTTGGTTTATATAGGGTTTGTGGTTGTGTGTTGGTGACGTGTGAGTGCAAAAGATAAATGAAATTTCGTGATTTATTTTTTAAAACTTGTGATTCACATACTCAAAATATGATAGAACATCTTTGTGAGTGACTTTTCTTTTAATACACTTTTTGTCGTATAGGGGTGTTGTAGGATATGGTTTGGTGGTTTTAAGTTTCAATGTAGGGGGTTTATAGTTGTGTTTTGATGAGGTGTTAGTGTAAAAGTTCAATGAAATTCAGTGATTTATTTTGTAAAACTTGTGATTCGCATACTCAAAATATGATACAATATAATTGTGAGTGACTTTTCTTTTAATAAACTTTTTGTCGTGAAAGGGGTGTTGTAAGATATGGTTTATAGGGGTTTGTGGTTGGGTGTTGATGAGGTGTGAGTGTAAAAGCTCAATGAATTTCACTGATTTATTTTTTAAAATTCGATTCGCATACTCAAAATATGATAGAATATCATTGTGAGAGACTTTTCTTTTAATACACTTTTTGTCGTGAAGGGGTGTTGTAAGATATGGATTATAGAGTTTTGTGGTTGGGTGTTGATGAGGTGTGAGTGTAAAAGCTCCATGAAATTCAGTGATTTATTTTTTAAAACTTGCGATTCGGATACTCAAAATATCATAGAATATCATTGTGAGTGACTGATAAGTGCTTAATTACACATATCTTTTACCTCTAAAAACGAGCTTAAATGACCAAAAACAGACAAAAACTGCCAAATATATGTTTGTTTTGCATTTGTATTGTGCAGGAAGTGGATATCACACCCCTTAACGACAAAAAAAAGTGTGTTAAACGCAAAGTCCACTCACATGGATATGTCAATCTATATTTTGAGTATTGCGAATCACAAGTTTTAATTTATAAATCATGAATTCATGAGCTTTTACAATAACTTCATCAACACCCAACCACAAAACCCATGCATTGAAACTTAAAACCATCAAACTATATCTAGCAACACTCCTTGACGACAAAATGTATATTAAAAGAAAAGTCACTCACAATGATATTCTATCATATTTTGAGCATGCAAATCGTAAGTTTAAAAAAATAAATCACTGAATTTTATTGAGCTTTTACTATAATCACACCTATCATCACCCAACAATAAACCCCTTACATTGAAAAGTAAAACTCCAAATCTATATTACAACACCGTGCACGACAAAAGTGTATTTAAAAGGAAAAGTCACTCACAATGATATTTTATCATATTTTGAGTATATGCGAATCACAAGTTTTAAAACTATTCTCACTGAGTTTAATGGCGTTTTACACTCACACTCATAACACCCATCCACAAACCCCTATAAACATATCTTACAACACTGGTTGATACCAAATCAAGATCTATTCTTTTGCTTGTAAAGAAATATGTTACTTTGGATTAAATCAAAACAACTTATGGTAGTAAACTTTGTGAATACTAAAGAGTATGCAGAATCTACTCTTTAATACTTAGATGAAATATCAATGAAACAGTAAACTTGAATGAACAATGATATAAACAAAAAGACTTTGTTTGAGGCCATACAATCAAGATTTGGTAGTAATGATGCCACAAAGAAGACTCAAAAGACACGTCAAAAGCGAATGTATGAGAACTTCATTGAGTATGGATCGAAGTTTAAAAGATATATCATGACTTTAATTGAGTTTTTACTAACTCACACCTCATCAACACAGAAACCACAAACCCCCTATAAACCTTATCTTACAACACCCCTTCTGACCAAAAAAGTTTTTAAAAGAAAAGTAATTGTCTATAAATTCTATAATATTTGAGCATGTAAATCGCTCAAGTTTTAAATTTAAATCGCGGACTTTCATTGACCTATTTACACTCACCCTCATCAAAACACAACAAACCCCTAATAAACCTATAGTAACACCCTTTACGAAAAAAATTGTATTAAAAGAAAAGTCACTCACAATGATATTCTATTAAAATTTAAGCACGTGAATCGCAAGTGTTAAAAAATAAACACTGTATTTCATTGAAGCTTTTCCACTAACACATCATCACTACCCTTACCAAAACCCCATTATAAACCAATATCTTACAAACACCCCTTTACGACAAAAAAGTGTATTAAAAGGGAAAGTCATCACAATGATATCCTATCATATTATTGTTTTAAGCATGCGAATCGCAAGTTTTATAAAAATAAATCTTGAATTTCATGAGTTTTTACAATCACAACCTCATCACCACCCAACCACTAAAACCCCTCAATGAAACTTAAAACCACCAAACCATATCTTACAACACCCCTTTACGACAAAAAGTGTATTAAAAGAAAAGTCACTCACAATGATACTCTATCATATTTTGAGTATGGGAATCATAAGTTTTAAAAATTAAATCACTGAATTTTATTGAGCTTTTACACTCACACCTCATCAACACCCAACAACAAAGCCCCTACATTGAAACTTAAAACCACCAAACCATATCTTACAACACCCTTTCATGTCATAAAGTGTCTTAAAAGAAAAGTCACTCACGATGATATTTTATCATATTTTAAGTATGCGAATCGCAAGTTTTAAAAAATAAGTCACTGAATTTCATTGAGCTTTTACACTCGCACCTCATCAAGACCCAACCACAAACCCCCTATAAACCATATCTTACAACACCCCTTCATGACAAAAAGTGTATTAAAATAAAAGTCACTCACATGCTATTCTATATTATTTTGAGATTGCCGTTTTCTCAAGTGTTAAAATAAATTACTGAATTTCATTGATCTTTTACACTCACACTTCATCAACACCCAACCACCAACCCCCTACATTGAAACATAAAAGCACCAAACCATATCTTACAACACCCCTTCATGACAAAAAGTGTATAAAAAGAAAAGTCACTCATAATGATATTCTATTTCACGACAAAAAGTGTATTAAAAGAAAAGTCAATCACAATCATATTCTATCAACACCCAACCACAAATCCCCTATAAACCATATCTTACAACACCCTTCATGACAAAAAGTATATTAAAAGAAAAGTTTCTCACAATGATACTCTATCATATTTTGAGTATGCGAATCGCAAGTTATAAAAAAAAAATCACTGAATTTCATTGAGCTTTTACACTCACACCTCAACAACACCCAACCACAAAACCCCTACATACTATATCTTACAACACCCCTTCATGACAAAAAGTGTATTAAAAGAAAAAATACCCACATTGATATTCTATCATATTTTGAGTATGCGAATCGGAAGTTTGAAAAAATAAATCACTGAATTTCATTGAGCTTTCACACTCATGCCTCATCAACACCAAACCACAAACCCCCTAAAAACCATATGTTATAACACCCCTTCACGAAAAAAAGTGTATTAAAAGAAAAGACACTCACAATGATATACTAATATATTTTGATTATGCGTTTGCTATGTTTTAAATAATAAAGCACGGACATTTAATGAGGTTTTTTTTTTACCCCCCCCCCCCCACACACAACATCATCAACACCAAAACCACTAAACCCATACATTGAAACTAAAACACCAAAACCATGTATTCTTCAACACCCCCTTCACGACAAAAAGTGTACTAAAAGAAAAGTCACTCACAATGATATTTTATCATATTTTGAGTATGTGAATCGCAAGTTTTAAAAAAGAAATCACTGAATTTCATTAAGTCTCTACACTCAAACATCATCAACACCCAAATACAAAACCCCATTCATCGAAAACATAAAACCAACCAAACCATTTCTTATACATCACCACTTCACGAGACAATAAGAGTATAAACACTAAAGATACACTACGATGATATTCATATCATAATTTGGTGTTATGCGAATCGAAGTTTTAAAAAATAAATCACTGACTTTCATTGAGCTTTTACACTCACACCTCATCAACACACAACCACAAACCCCTTATAAACCATATCTTACAACACTCCTTCACGACAAAAAGTATATTAAAAGAAAAGTCACTCACACTGATATTCTAACATATTTTGAACATGTAAATCGCAAGTTTTAAAATAAATCGATGAATTTCATTGACCTTTAACACTCACATTTCATCAAAACACAACCACAAACCCCCTATAAACCATATCTTACAACACCCCTTCACGAAAAAAATTGTATTAAAAGAAAAGTCACTCACAATGATATTCTATCAAATTTTGAGCACGCGAATCGCAAGTTTTAAAAAATAAATCACCGAATTTCATTGAGCTTTTACACTGACACCTCATCACCACCCAACCACAAACCCCATATAAACCATATTTTACAACACCCCTTTACGGCAAAAAGTGTATTAAAAGAAAGTCACTCACAATGATATTCTATCATATTTTGAGTATGTGAATCGCAAGTTTAAAAAAATAAATTAGTGAATTTCATTGAGCTGTTACAATCACACCTCATCAACATCCAACCACAAAACCCCTACATTGAAACTTAAAACAACCAAACCATATCTTACAACACCCCTTTACGACAAAAAGTGTATTAAAAGAAAAGTCACTCACAATGATACTCTATCATATTTTGAGTATGGGAATCGCAAGTTTTAAAAAATAAATCACTGAATTTTATTGAGCTTTTACACTCACACCTCATCAACACCCAACAACAAACCCCCTACATTGAAACTTAAAACCACCAAACCATATCTTACAACACCCTTTCATGTCATAAAGGTCTTAAAAAAAAGTCAGTCACGATGATATTCTATCATATTTTGAGTATGCGAATCGCAAGTTTTAAAAAATAAGTCACTGAATTTTATTGTGCATTTACACTCGCACCTCATCAAGACCCAACCACAAACCCCCTATAAACCATATCTTACAACACCCCTTCATGACAAAATGTGTATTAAAATATAAGTAAAAGTTCAATGAAATTCAATGATTTATTTTGTAAAACTTGTGATTCGCAAACTCAAAATTTGATACAATATAATAGTGAGTGACTTTTCTTTTAATACACTTTTTGTCGTGAAAGGGGTGTTGTAAGATATGGTTTATAGGGGTTTGTGGTTGGTTGTTGATGTGGTGTGAGTGTAAAAGCTCAATGAAATTCAGTGATTTATTTTTTAAAAATTGCGATTCGCTATACGTAAAATATGATAAAATTATCATTGTGAGTGACTTTTCTTTTAATACACTTTTTGTCGTGAAGGGGTGTTATAAGATATAGTTTGGTGGGTTTAAGTTTCAATGTAGGGGTTTTGTGGTTGGGTGTTGATGATGTGTGATTGTAAAAGCTCAATGAAAATCAGTGATTTATTTTTTAAAACTTGTGATTCGCATGTTCAAAATATGATAGAATATCATTGTGAGTGACTTTTCTTTTAATATACTTTTTGTCGTGAAGGGTGTTGTAATATTTGGTTTATAGGGGGGTTTTTGGTTGTGTGTTGATGAGGTGTGAGTGTAAAATTTCAATGAAATTTAGTGATTTATTTTTTAAAACTTGCGATTCGCATACTCAAAATACGATAGAATATCATTGCGACTGACTTTTTTTTTTTTGAACGGCAACGTTATTAAAAAAACTAGCAAGGAGGCTAGAAGATATTAAAAGAATAAAGATAGGGGATTTTTAACCAATACTTCCCAGAAAAAAAACCCTATTACACTACTAGAACACTATAAAAAGGACCAAGAAACAATGTCATCAAAATCGCTCGAACGATTGGGGGGGAAGGAGTAAAGACCACCTGATTTTGAAGCCTCCAAATCGCCACAAAGCACATAAAAAACACCTCTAAAATAGGACTTGAGACGGGGAAGAAAGCTGATGGATAAGAATCCAAGCATCCCATCCGAGAAGAGGGGTGTATGTTACGAGTTATGGTTTATATGGGGTTTGTGGTTGGGTTTTCATGAGGTGAGAGTGTAAAAGCACAATGAAATTCAATGATTTATTTTTAAAAACTTGCTATTCGCACATACTCAATAATTTGATTATCAATATCTGATGAGTGAATTTCTTTTAATACACTTTTTGTCGTGAAGGGGGGTTGTAAGATATGGTTGGTTGTTTTAAGTTTCATTATAGGGGTTTTGTGGTTGGTGGTTGATGAGGATGTGACGTGTTAAAGGCTCAATGAATATTCAGTGATTTATTTTTTTAAACTTGCGAATTCGCATATATCAAATATTATAGAATATCAATGTGAGTGACTTTTCTTTTAATACACTTTTTGTCGTGTTGGGGTGTAGTAGGATATGGTTTGGTGGTTTTAAGTTTCAATGTAGGGGGTTTATGTTTGGGTGTTGATGAGGTGTTAGTGTAAAAGCTCAATGAAATGCAGTGATTTATTTTTTAAAACTTGCGATTCAAATACTCAAAATATGATAGAATATCATTGTGAGAGACTTTTCTTTTAATACAATTTTTGTCGTGAAGGGGTGTTGTAAGATATGGTTTATTGGGGTTTTATGGTTGGGTGTTGATGAGGTGTGAGTGTAAAAGCTCAATGAAATTCACTGATTTAGTTTTTTAAAATTTGCATTCTAATAATCCAAATATGTCTAGTATCTTCATTTGTGCGAGGGACTTTTCTTTTTAATACACTTTTTGTGTGATTAAGTGGTTGTTGGTGAAGATATCAGTTTATTGGGGTTTTTGGTTGGGTGTTGATCAGGCTGTGAGTGTTAACAGATCAATGAAATTCACTGATAGTTTTTTATACTTCGATTTGCATACTCAAAAATATGATAGAATATCATTATGGTGAATTTTCTTTTACATTTTTGTCGTGAGGGGTGTGTTGTAAGATTATGGTTTAGTGGTTTTAAGTTTTAACGTAGCGGTTTTGTGGTTGGGTGTTGATGAGGTGTGAGTGTAAAAGCTCAATGAAATTCAGTGATTTATTTTTTAAAACTTGCGATTCAAATACTCAAAATATGATAGAATATCATTGTGAGAGACTTTTCTTTTAATACACTTTTTGTCGTGAAGGGGTGTTGTAAGATATGGATTATAGGGGTTTTGTGGTTGGGTGTTGATGAGGTGTGAGTGTAAAAGCTCAATGAAATTCAGTGATTTATTTTTTAAAACTTGCGATTCGCATACTCAAAATATCATAGAATATCATTGTGAGTGACTTTTCTTTTAATATACTTTTTTTTGTGAAGGGGTGTTGTAAGATTTGGTTTATAGGGGGTTTGTGGTTGTGTGTTGATGAGGTGTGAGTGTAAAAGCTAAATGAAATTTAGTGATTTATTTTTTAAAACTTGCGATTCGCATACTCAAAATATGATAGAATATCATTGTGAGTGACTTTTCTTTTAATACACTTTTTGTCATGTAGGGGTGTTGTAGGATATGGTTTGGTGGTTTTAAGTTTCAATGTAGGGGGTTTGTGGTTGGGTGTTGATGAGGTGTGAGTGTAAAAGCTCAATTAAATTCAATGATTTATTTTTTAAAACTTGCGATTCGCATACTCAAAATATGATACAATATCATTGTGAGTGACTTTTCTTTTAATACACTTTTCCTTGTAAAGGGGTGTTTTAAGATATGGTTTATAGAGGGTTTGTGGTTGGGTGTTATATCATCAAAAAGACAGAAAACCAAGCCAAAATGACAAAACTGAGCATGGAATGGAAAAGACTGTGCAAAATCAAGGCCAAAGTCCAAAAATGCCAAAGTCAGAGTCAATACTGAAGAATCAGCAGTCAAACCGGAGCCGGAACTGAAGAATACTATTGAATGCAATCTTAACCCATCTGATGGGCCGGGAAAGCCCAATAGTATATCTATAAAGACTGTGAAGACCAAATGGGCCCTCAATCAATTACAACAGCCCATTTGTGTGCAATTGACAAAGACTGTGAAGACTTTGAAGGCCCAATCCTAGCCCAGTTACAGCCAATCTCAGCCATTGTACACACAAAACCCACTCCATAACCTTATTGGGCTTGAAAAAGCCCAATAACCAAACCTGTACCTTATTGGGCCCAGACACACTCAATTGGGCCCAATACAAGCCCACACACCTTATTGGGCCCAAACCCAAACCCAGTGGGCCCAATACAAGCCCAAGCCCAACAAAAGCCCACAATCCTTTTTATAAAACATAAGGACCAAAATGTAAATTTTAAAAACTTTGTTTTATAATTAAAAATGAAAAAATAAAACTTTAGGGGCCAAAAGTGCCATGTTTGAAAGATGTTTTTGTAAAGAAAAATGGTTTAAATAAATTTACAACAGCCCATTTGTGTGCAATTGACAAAGACTGTGAAGACTTTGAAGGCCCAATCCTAGCCCAGTTACAGCCAATCTCAGCCATTGTACACACAAAACCCACTCCTACACCTTATTGGGCTTGAAAAAGCCCAATAACCAAGCCTAAACCTTATTGGGCCCAGACACACTCAATTGGGCCCAATACAAGCCTACACTCCTTATTGGGCCCAAAACCCAAACCCAGTGGGCCCAACACAAAACCCAAGCCCAAAAACCCTTTTTATAAAACACAAGGACCAAAAATGTAAAATTTTAAACTTGTTTTATGATTAAAAAAAAATGAAAAAAATAAAATAAAGAGAGGGGCCAAATCTGCCAATTCCAAAAGTTGTTTTATTTAGAAAAAGAGCTAAAAAGAAACAAGGACTAAATCGGCCAAATGGCAATACTTTTTCCCCTTTTAAATATCAAGGGGCAGTTTTGCAAATTCATAAACTTCTTTATTTCTCTTTTGTTATAAAACCCCAAGGACCAATTTTGCAATTGTCTCAAACTCTTTTATTTCTTTTCTCTATTAAAACAGAGGGGCTTGTTGTGTATATTTGTAAACTTATTTATAACTGAATTTGGGCCTTAAAATGAAATGAAAAGAGAAGAAAGGTGAGGGACTTAACTTGCATCATCTTCAATCTTTTCTTTTAAAATCCTGCAACCAACAAACCGTACCCGCCAAAATCCATACCACCTCTCCCCACTGTTTCAGCTCCAAACCACTATCCCAAAGTACTTCCCAGCTCACCCATACCCTTTCCCCACAACCTAGTGCCCCTATAACCTTTTCTCAGCCAAAATCACACAACCCAACGAACCCCATCAATGGTGAGATCATGAGAAGGAAAACAAAGGGCTAGGATTTGCTTAGGACTACCTTGTACTCTTACAACAAGCTCAACCCATGAGCCAGAAAGGTTTTAAGCTGCTATAAAAGGAAGAGAAGCCCAAGCCGAAAAAAACCCAACACACCCCTGTTTTTACTTTTCTTAGTTTAATTTTAATTAAGTATGCTTTAAAATATTATACTCAGTTGAATTTTAAAGTC
>BQNB010030401.1:0-10882 GCA_026074375.1 Tanacetum coccineum
AGCTAAAGGGGCTTAAACTAAACCTAGGTAAGCTAAAAGGCTTGAAGCTTAAGGCTAAATAAGCTGGGACAAAGGGCTTAATGACAGAAAGCTTAAAACAAGCTTAGAAGGCTAAGAAGCTAAAATGGGCATTCAAATAAGCTACCTAAAGGGAAATAAGCAAACTAACTATCTAACTTAACCTAAAAAGCTATTGAGAGCTAAAATGAGCTAATTTCATAAGCTAAATAAGCCTAAAGTGAAAAATAAGCAATCCCTAAGCCTAAGTCATTCAAAAACAGTCAAATGCCAAGTTTGGCCTTAAAAATAAGCCAACAAACAAGCTTCTTAAAAGCTGAAACTTAGAGAGCTTATACAAGGGGTTATAAGCTCTCTAAATAAGACAAGAAGGTTGGGCTTTATAAGACAAAAAGCTAAGAAGGAAGGACTTAAAGTCTCCCTTTTGCACCAGGTGAGCCTTAAGGTTAGCCTCAAGGGCTTATTTGACAGCTTATAAAAAGCTGTCAAATAAGCTCTAAACAAAAAATTAAGCTAAAACAGATGGAGTCCCCTAGCTTATGGACTTGTGCACCAAATTTTAGCTTCTAAAAACCATAAACACTTGCTGAATTTTGAAGGTGAAAAAGGCTTTTGAATTTTTTTTAAAACTGTCACTATCAAACACTGGGTGCTTTTTTGACTTACAAAGTCAAAAGACACCAAGGTTTTAATAGGCTGTTTAACACACAAAAACAGACCCTTTTTTTGCACTTAAACTCAAACCTACAAGTGCTTAACCAAATAAGCACTTGTGGTATCTTAAAAATCTCACAGTTTCTAAAATGGTTTTGAAAATCTTTAAAAAGACAATGTGGATCATTAAAGACTTTTGAAACAGCTTCAAAGAGCTTAAAAGATTAAGCTAAAACTAACCAAAATATCTTAACCCATACACACAACCTTTTTGACCCATTTTCATAGTTATCCCAAACACCCCTTTATGTAAACTGACAGAACTCAAATGAGCTTATAATCTATTTTAAAGCTACAACCCCTAAAACCTTTTATCTACTTTTACTTAATCTAACCTAATAAAGCTATTTTAAAACTAAAACTTGCAGCTTATTAATGGAAATAAGCCACTTTCTCACCTAGCTTATTAAACTAACTTTGACAGTTTTAACTAAACTAGCATATAATGAAATGATAAGCACTTAACAAGTATTTTTACACACTAATAAGCATAAAAAACAGAAATAAGCTAAAAATAGGCTGAGTTAGCTTATTGCTACAGTAAATAAGCCAAATTTGAAAGAAATTTACCTTTGATCCTTTTGTCAAAAAGGATCCCTTGAAGACCTAAATAAGCTCTAATCCTACCCGTAGCTTATAAATAAGCTAAACTAAGCTGAAAAACCCAATAAGCCATCCATTATAGCTTATTCCTCCAAGCCTTTTCAATCAAACAGTGACCCTTGCTCCTTTTGAATTTCCCTCACTTTTATTTAGAAATTTTTGAAAAGAGAGATTGTAAGATTAAAAGAGAGTAAGATAAAGAGGCTTAGCAACACAATGTAAACAAAACCTTCACTGAATTTTTCATTAAGACAAGAACAGGTACAAAGAAACCCTTTTTTTTAACTTTTTAAAAGCTACTACAAAAACTTGTAAAATTACATAAAATTAACTTAAAACTTAAAAACTACTTAAAAAACTACTTGTTGTCCACAATGGCTGTTACAAAAGCTATATATAGGCAAAACGACTAGGTCTTCCTTTCTTCTCTTTTCTTCACTTGTGTTTCTTTGAACACACATAAAAGGGGTGTGTTTGTTGTGAGAGTGGTTCACAGCCTCCATCTTGGCCATTGATCTTTCTTGATACTTGTTCAAGTCATCTTGGTCGTCGAAATGAGTCTTGGGGAATTGTGGGATTGCCAACTTGGCAATCCTACAGCTGGGAAAAGTAGTGGAGGAGGGGGAAAATGATTATCCATGGGGGAATTGAGTTGCAGGGTAAAAGGAGTTGAGGTGATCCCGTGATTTTGGTCCTGGGTTTTTGGGTTTCAAAAGTGGCGGGAAAGAAAGTTATAAAGAGGAAAGGGTGTGTCAGGGTGATAGTTTGTGGAAATGGCAAAGTTGACCCTCCAAGGTTACTTATTTCATTGCATCCATGGTCCTTGTATTGTTATAACTTTTGGGGATTTGGCACATTCAGTCCCCAAGAGTTATAACAATACTTGCACCATTCGTCCTTGGTGGTTCAAACTTCTAGGACTTGACAGTTTAAGCCCTTGTGGTGTAACTTTGCTCAAATGGCAATTTGCACCCTTCTCTTCTTTTCTCCTCTTTTCTTCTATGAATATAAGTTTAGGGGTTTGGCAATTTCAACCCTTAAACTTATATTTCTTGATTTGTTGACTTTTCTGTTTCGGGGTTGACTTGGGTTGACTTTGACTTTGACCAGTTGACTTTTCTGTTGACTTTTTGACTTGATTGACTTTTCGGCTTTGATTTGGCTTTGTCTTTCACAGTCTTTTCCATTCCGAGTCCGGTTTTGTTGGTAAAAGGTATGTGTAATTAAGCACATTACAAAATCCCCCATACTAAGGTATTGCCGTGTCCTCACGCAATGTTATGAAGTAAACATTTTACGAAAAACTAAGAATTCAATCTCCATCGTGCTAATAACTTTGAAAGTAGCTAAGTGTTCGTCAAGGGAAACCTAAAGAATCCAAAGCTTCGAGAAAGTCCGTTTTCCCATTTTTTTTATTTGTACACTAACTATTCCTAATATTTTTGGATTTTCCTTTTTCTTTTCTTGACTTCCTGTTTGACTCTTTAATTTTATTAAACAGGGATCATTGAATGAGAAAGCCTATCTACGGATGTCCTGAGGATAAAAATTCATCGACCCGATTTTTTCACTAGCTCCAAACCAAGCAATAAAACATAGATCATGGTAATATAAGTTATACTGCTATGCCACTCATACTTATGACTTGTGATCTTTTAACCTCCAACTTGAGTATTTATGATTATAGTGTGTGTATTCATTTCACTCAACCATAGATTAACTTATTTCCATAGCGTGATTTCAAGATGAGCTTGACTCAATAGCAACAAACTTATTAAGATCTTGTAACTGAGTTTTAAAGTAACGAGATTTTTAACTTGTAGAACTTTTTGGCAATTTTTTATAATTATACTCATAAGTCTTAAAGCTAGGAATGCGATTGCTTAGTTTGAACACCTACCTAGGCCTCGCTCTCCTAGTAGGATATTCTCAAACCACCGAACGATGTTCTTAGTTTTGATAACCCACCACGTTGCTAGCGTAGTGGGAAAATAAACATCAAAAACCTTCTCTAATTATGGATAAGGATTAATGTCTTAGTTTGAACCTTCACCGTAGACCTCGCTTCTGGTGACATATCAAAACACCAAATCCCTAGAAGTAAAAGATGTCTTAGTTTGAACCCCCACATCGTTATTAGCGGAGTGGGATATCAGACACATCTTTATTGTTCCATATAATCTAATGTTATGCTTTATTGGCATAAATTTTCAATATTCTTGCATTTTTGCATTTCGTATTTCATTCATGCTTCTTTGGCCATTTTAAACTTTCGAATTATTAAGAACAGAAAAATCTCGCTTTAAAGAATTAAGTTACAAATTTGAAGCTTTTTCTAAAAACATTGATTGACTTAGTTGAATTGAATTGAGCACGTATGATTAGGCGGATTAGAAGCTAATGGGAGAAAAAGCCACAAGTTACTCATATAAGTTTTTGTTCAGCACATAAACTTATATTTAACTCTATCATTTCTTGTTCTTCACCTTATTAAAATTCGAAAGCAATCGAATTCGTGAAAGCTTAAGCCTTCACGCGGTTAAGTTGGAAACTAAACTAGGGATCAAACACTGCCGATCGAGTCAAAAATTATTCTCATTCTACCCATTAGGAAAGTCAAAACTGTGACAAAACACTTATTTTATTTTTGAAATTTTTTTTTCATTTTTTTGGTATTTTTGCAAAAATTTGGTGGTAAAAACGGGATTACGTGATAACAACGACTGCAGGCAAAAATCAAATCGAAGATCCCCCCATACTAGAACTAAACATCGTCCTCGATGTTTCAAAGGGGTTCCTACGTAAATCTAAGGCCGTTTATGAAGTGTGCCAAAAGATAAAACGTGTTAGTGGAGCGATTAGATTTGGATACTGGATTCCCAAAAAGAAGTGCGGATGTGAATCTTGTGGATACTTGAGTGTCTTCACCAAACGGGAAATCCTGGACATAAAACACAAAGGTACACAAAACATGGACAAAAACACGGGTAATGCGAAAAATGTAAGCCCTTTCACACAATAACACTTATTTTATTAACATACTACTGATATAGCATGTGGGTGCCTCCCACGAAAGCGCTTGTTAGGGTCCGTACGCTTGACCCGGTACCCGAATTTATTGGTAACTATGGGAACGTCTGGAGGATCCGGGGACAACCTCGTTTGGTATGTCCCCTCCAAAGTAGTGTTTTTATTCGTGACCATTCACTTTAAAGTTGGGCCCGGAGTTTTGAGATAACTCGACAGTGCCATAAGGAAAAACTTGGGTTACAGTGAATGGTCCACTCCAACGGGATTTCAATTTGCCCTAGAAAATCTTCAGTCTAGAGTTGAAAAGGAGGACACGATCACCAACGTTGAAAACGCGGTTTTTGATCTTAGCATCGTGGATCCTCTTGGTTTTCTTTTATAGATCAAGAGTTTATAGTAGGCTTGATCTCGAAGTTCATTTAGTTCTTTGTGTTGAACTTTTCCTGTGTCACCAGCAGTTTGAACATCAAATTTGTTTGCTTGAGGGGGCCAAGTGGCTTTGTGCTCTAACTCGATCCTGGTAGATGACATTGCCTTCTCCGTACACTAAGCTTATATGGAGTGCACCCGATGGGTGTTTTGTAAGCTGTGCGGAAGGCCCATAGAGCATCATCTAGTTTGTCTGACCAGGAGGCACAATTTTCTCCCACGGTTCTCTCAAGAATACGCTTTAAAACCCCAGATTTGAACCTCAACTTTCCCACTTGTTTGTGGGGTGATACGCGTGGAAGAGAGATGAGGATCTCGTACTTAAGATGACTTTATAAATTGGTCATTGCAAAAATGGGTACCGCGATCACTTATGATTGCACGAGGGGCACCAAATCGGGAGAAGAGAGATTTAAGAAATTTACAAACAACTCGGGCATCATTGGTGGGGAGCGCTTTTGCTTCAACCCACTTTGATAAGTCGTCGACTTCAACGAGTATATATTTGTTCCGTCTATTGAAGACTTGGGAACGGCCCATAAAGTCCATTGCCCAGATGTCAAAGTTTCGCAAACTTGGATGGAGTTTGGTGGCATATCTTCAAGGTTGCTGATAATTTTTCCTTGACGTTGACAAATGTCAAACGGGTGACAAAGTCATGGGCATTCCTTGTAGATGGTTAGGCCAATAGAATCAATGATCGAAGATTTTTCTTGCTGTGTAATTGGCACCATAGTGTACCCCAGCTAGGTCCACTGTGGCAAAATGGCTTTTTTGTAGAATGTTCTAAAGCTTTCTTGCCCAGAAACACAACGTCTGATCCACTTGGTCAGCACAGTTTTAAACAGAAAAGCGGGTCGTCCCAGAAGTAATGTTTACATATTGAAGATTTTATTCTTCTGTTGGGTACGACATTCCTTGACAATAAAACTGTTTACCGCTATGGTAGTTTGCGTAATCTTGCAAACCATGGGGTATTAATTCATCTTAAGAGCAATAGATCCAAGGGTTTCGAGAGGAAATTGCTTCATTTATGTCCTTTTTTGTCGACGTAACTTGGTGAGGATTTTCCAGTGTTGAAAGAGGATCTGCGGCTGAGATTCTCAGCTCCTTTTTTGTCTCGACAACATCATATCAAATTCTTGGTGCTAAGAATCCAACTCGCTTCAGTCTTGCATCTTAGCATCTTATTGGCAAAGAGATACTGGGCAGAAATTGGTCAGTATACACTATGCTTTTGGACATACAAGATATGACGGAGTTCTCAAAGCATTCACTACGCAATGTATTCCTTTACGACAGTAGTGTAATGAGTTTGAGCTCGTTCATAGTCTTGCTAGCTTAGTGTCTAGTTGGATAATGCTTGTTTTTCTTTGCCCGAGGACTGCACCAAATTGCGAAGTCGCTAGCATGCAAATCAGATTCATAAGGCAAGTCCACATGTCGGGAGCAATTAAGATCGGAGCCTCAGTCAATTTTCTTTTGAGTGTATTAATTGAATCGTTTCATCTTCAGAAAAGAAAAATGGAGGCTCTTTTCAAGAAATGGTGTCATAGGTTCGGGCAATTTTTGAGATGGGGTTTTTTTCCTGAATGAATCGTCGTATTAATAAACCGCGTGCCCATAGGTAATATAAGGACACCTTTGACAGATGTCGGTTTGAGGGAGTAGTTTAGCTATTTACTTGACTTTAGCTATTGAAACCTCTATCCTGACCTGAATTTTTCGTGTCAACGAGAACACATGCCTTCCTTCACCTTATCTTTGGCTTATTCTCCTGTTTTAAAGACACATTTGGTGTCTTCACACAGCTTTCAAATTCTTTTCTACAATGGGATTGGCTCGTAGTGTAAAAGGTTCCCCATAAGACCGAAAATAATTTGTATTCCTTATATACTCCAGCGTTTTTTCTAGAATATGTGGAAGATTGCAATCATTCAGCTTGGATACGTGTTTGTCGCATGGAGATTGGCTTCGGAGCATTGCATAGCCCAAAAGGCATGCGACGATAGGCAAAAGTTCCGTATGGGCATGTGAATGTTGTCTTTTCTTGATCTTTTGGGTCAATTGGGATCTGAAAGTAACCCGAGAAGCCATCGAGGAAACAGTAGTATTCGTTTCCTGCTAGTCTTTCGAGCATTTGGTCCATGAATGGTAAAGGGAAGTGATCTTTCCGGGTGGCTTCATTAAGTTTTCTGTAATCAATACATACTCGCCATCCCGTGACCAATCGAGTAGGAATCAGTTCATTCTCATCATTTGTGATGACAGTCATACCTCCTTTTTTAGGTACACAGTGTACCGGGCTCACCCAAGGGCTGTCAGAGATGGGGTAAATCAATCCAGCGTCAAGGAGTTTTTCAACCTCCTTCTTGATAACATCGTGGATTTTTGGGTTTACCCTTCTCTGACTTTGCACAGATGGTTCATAGTCCTCTTCCATTAGAATTTTGTGAGTACAAAATTCTGGGCTAACACCCTTTATATCGGAGAGTTTCCAAGCGATGGCTCGCTTGTGGGACTTGAGAACCTTGAGAAGAGCTGCCTTTTCCTCATCTTTTAAGTCTTTAGCAATTATGACAGGCAACTTGTCGTCACCTTCCAAAAATGCGTACTCAAGATGGGGTGGCAGTTCCTTGAGTTCAACCTCGGGAGGTTCATCAACGGAAGATTCAACGGTTTTAGCTTCACAGAGTTTGAGTTCTTTCCTAACTTCAGGCATATATTGTTCATGATTTGGGAGGGGGGGTGGTGGTTCACTGTTCAAAATTGCTTCTAGAAGCAGGATGTCCCCCTCAGGATCCTGATAAGTTGGATCAACTTCAGATGAAGTTGGATCATCTTCTAGAGCAAGAAACGAATCTGCTTCTTCCATTAAGAGAAAATCACTGTCCCCGAAAGGAGTGAGAGTTGGAGAAGCAGTAGAAACAATAGGCTCAGAATATGGAGTGGGATTGCCACTCGCGATCACGTTTGAAAATCCTAGGACCTCTTGAGAATACTCATCACAAGCCATATCGATGACGTCGATTTTGTTGACCGTCATATGGTTGTAATCAGCTGTGTATTTTGAAGTTTGGTCCAGATTGAATGTGATGGCTTCCTTGCCAACACGAAGGGTAATCTCACCTTCATAAACATCTATCAAAGCATGACTGGTTTTTAAGAAACATCGCCCGAGAATTAAAGGTACTCGGGGGTCTGGTTCAAAATCAACAACTACGAAGTCAGCTGGAAATTGGAATTTTCCCACATTTACAAAGACATCTTCAGCGATACCCGATCGTTTAAGATCGAACGGTCCCTGCTAGTTTAATGTCATGCAAGTCGGGGTCAATTCAGGAAGAGATAGATTGTTTTCAATACAGAATAAGGCATGAATTAAGCTCACCAAGATCGGCCAATGCGTTTGCATGTAGTAATCCCCGTAAAATCACATGAATTAGAAATGCGGGGCCATGGGTCTCCAAGTTTCTTTGGTAACTTGTTTGAGGATGAACCGCTGAACCATCTCATTCAAAGGAGTTCTTGCCAATTCCTCAATTTTTCTTTGGTTCCAATTAAGGTTTTTAAAGTTGAAGCAAATTTTAGCATGAGCATCAGGTATTAGTAACGCAAATCTCGAAACTCAATCCTACAATTTCAAAGAATTCTCGATTTGGTCGTTAGCTTTTTTCCATGCGCCTTTCACCATTTCTTCTTGATGGAAAATGAAGATTGAAGCTTTAGGAACTGTGGAGTAACAACAGAGCAACATGGGCCTCAGATTTGGAATACAAGACTGAATTTGAACACAGAGGTTGTACGTCTTTCGGTCTTTCCATTGATTAGCAGGCGAGCATCGTGGCCTTTAGTTACCATTGGAGTCAGGGTTAACTGTTTTTGGCCTTGGATGGTAACACCACATCGGGTAGTGATACCTTTAAATCTTTCCTTTGGGTGGAACAGTGTTACCAGGAAGAGTTCCAAGAACCGGAGTAGAAGCTGTTTTTATTAGCAGTAACAAATTTTGAAAGCATGTCGAGTCAATTTGCCATTGGTATTGAGTTTTGAACTTATGTTTTGCAGGTTTCTCACACTGCATCATTGGCTGTGACATATCTTTCCAAAATCTGTTTTGACACAACCGTGTGTCTGAGGATAGGTCCTTGATGAGCTACTTGGTTTGATTAACCAGTCAGATAAATCCGACCTTGGTTGAAATTGTTTTCCTCTGTTTTGCTTGAAGTTATTCCTCGATTGAAATTGTTTTGAACATTTGCATGATGATTCTGAATGGGAGGAAAACCAGGAGGTCGAATTTGATTTGAGACCATCGGAGGTCGATAACCAGAATTAGCTTGGTTGAAATTGGCCGCAGCGCCTGGGACACATACTCTGGATATTGTCCCCCATGGTAACAGATGAGAGAGTCGAGGTTATTGGCTGGACAGTATTTGATAAGAATGACTCCCCCACAGCGAGAAGCGCGCGCAACTTTGCCTCAAACCGCTTTTCGGGGCGGAAGCTTGGGGTTTGGTTCTTTCCTAAATCGATAAAAATGCCCGAACCATTCTTTGAGTTTAGCAACATCAGATGAGACTGCTTGGGTGGAAGAGCATGTACTACAATTTACTACAACAGCTTTGTTTTCTTATTGACGTACCTTAGATATGCTCACAAGATGATTTTTAAACATTCTCGAGTATTTTTGTCTAAGAAGTTACCTACCGGCATCAGAGTTCAATGAATCTTAATCATTTGAGTTTAGGGCAATTTATAGAATGTATTCGATTGATGCAATTCTGGAAACACCATGAGGAGCATCTCCTTAAAAGATCATTGAAAACGATACCAATCTCATAAAACGTCTCATGCAAAATTTTTGCTGAAATCTCGTGATTTCATAATTCTGAGATTTGTCGTTTTAGAGGGAGGGAAGAATTTGTTAATAAATTTCGAAACAAGATCATCCCATGTTCAATCAATCGATCGAAATGGGTTCTTTTTTTCCAGCCATATCCGGGCTCCCCCCCTCGAGAGAAAACGGGAAAAGCACACACAAGTTACACACACAGACGTATTTGGTACGTTCGGAATCTGTCATTGTAGAAGTGATCTAGTTGAAATAAAGGATGTGAGCATGTGGGTTCTTCTTATCAATATGTCCAAAAAATTGCTTGTTTTGGACAAGATTAAGTAGACCATGCTTGATCTCAAAGTTATTCGCGGTGATTTCCGGAATAACTATCGCATCCTCGTAACCCTCGGTGGGTGCTTCGAGCAATTGCGCCATAGTACGATTATCAGCCATCGTAACTATGGGAGGATTATCAGGTTTCTCACAAGATTAGATAATTAAACAAAAGTTTAGTCGAACAACTTGTGGTTGTCGACGTCTACGGGCTTGAGAACGAGTGCGCATGCACAAAATAGAAATACAAAAAGAAAATTTACACTAATTTTTTTTGGTTTTTCAAAGATTAATTCACAATTGATTTTAACGGACAATGAGATAAGACAACTTAAACCAAATAATCTACTTACTTCACGGTAGCTCTCAAAAAGATAAACTCACAGGTGAGGTGCGCGCGTGATAGCATAGCGCGAAGCTTTATTTCTCCTTTGGGTCGTAGTTTCCTAAGGAACAACCCTCCTTATACCCACTTTATAGTTGTTGAAATTTTCGAGGTGAGCCGAAACGTCGTGAAGAAGACACAAAAAGCAATTTTTATTTTTAAATCTTTTGTTCGAGTTGGGAACCAACAAGTTCACCGGAAGTTATTATGATAATACCTCAGTTGAGAATATTATATTTTGGTATTTTACCAATTTGTGAATTTTTTTTTTATGGACAATGTTTTTATGTTTTTGGTTTTTCTTTGGTTTTTTATCTGATAATTATACTAAAAGAAATGAAAAATATTTTTGTACTTTTTTATATTTTTATAATAAAAGAAAATATTCACAGTTTCAAACACAATTGATCAAACGTAACGATAAACGGCTTCACAGCCTCCCCGGCAGCGGCGCCAAAAATTGATTGGTGAGATTCACACTGTATATATATAATATATAATAAAATATAAAATATATATAAGTCTAAAAA
>BQNB010030401.1:16739-54905 GCA_026074375.1 Tanacetum coccineum
GATGATTTTACGTTAGATAGTGAATATAGTAAATTATGTTAAATGAGTCTAAAAATCATCGCTAAAAACAAACACTTAAAAACAATTAGAAATAGTTTAGAAAAACAAAATTCGTGAGTTAAAAGAAAAGGTGTTGAAACTCGAAAAAAATACAGAAATTGATCTCGGGTGGACAACTTGCCAAAAACTTAAAATTAAAAACGAGAAACTCAAAGAGGAAGATTCCAAGCTAACTCAATTTGAAAAGAGTACTCACTCATTTAAGGAAATGCTAAGTTTTCAAAAACCCTTTGGACATAGATCGGGTCTAGATTTTAATTCATTTGAAGCATCAACAAGCGGGACTAAGCAAATAAAGTTTATAAAATCTCAGGTTTCTGAAACAACAGGTGACAGTCCCTTAAATAAAGAGCACGGTTCCCTGATTGTTTAGACGGATCCCAAATTAATTAAAGGACCGCCCCACTTTCAGTCAACTAAGGAAAAATTTGTTTCGTTTTTAAAATCAATTTTGGGCCCTAGACCAATACATATAATTTTAAATAATGTTAAGGTTCTCGTTGCTAGTACTGATGAGGTTAAAAGTTTTTATAAACCATCTTTAAAACCCATAGTTGGATTTACAAAACCCGAAGTTAGGTCAAAAACTCCACCTCCTAAGAGAACTAATAATTCTCGTCCTCGGTCTAAAACACTGCAACCTAGGAGAAACCTAGGGAAACAAAATTACCCAAATATGTATCCTGTAACTTGGAATAATCTCCAACAACAAAGTTACGTACCTTAAGGAACTTGTCCACCATTTCTACATCCTAACCAAATGCAAAGGATGTTTTGTGCTAACAATTTTAGACCCATGAGATATTGGGGACCAAATGTTTGAGTTTTTATGGAATCTAAATGAATATTCTTGGGAACTGACTTGGAGCCCGACGAGTGGATCAAAGATAGTGGATGCACTAAGCACATGACGAGCAACCGAAAGCTTTTCTCTACTTACAAAGCATATAATGGAGGTAACGTAATTTTTGGTAGTAATCTACATCATTGGCAAATATACGATTTCTCATGATTCCCTCAATACTGCAAATGTTGAGCATGTAGATAACTTAGGATTTAATTTGCTAAGTGTGAGTCAAATATGTGATAATAAGTGTAAGGTAATATTTTTTGAGCATGATGGTGAAATGAATAAGGATGGAAAGGTCATAGGTAGAGGTATTAGGAAAAGCGGCTTATATGTGTTGAAATTAGGAAATAAGCCAAAAGATAAAATTTGTCTTACAACGATTGATGAAAACTCCACTTTGTGGCATAGGAGATTAGGTCACGCAAATATGCATTTAATTCAATCGTTAGCATCTAAGGAACTAGTTAGAAATTCACATAATCTTAAGTTCGATCAACATTTCTATGATGCTTGTAAAATTGGAAAACAAGCTCATGCTAGTCATAAAGCTAAGAATATGGTCTCAACGACTATATGCTTAGAACTTCTACACATGGATCTCTTTGGTCCATCCGTCGTCGTGTTTTGGTCCATCCGTGAGTATTGGAGTTATATGATGGACAACACTCTACAACCTGTAAGTTAATAGTAGTAGTGATAGGTTCTAGGTATGACTATTCTAGGTATACCTGGACAAGATTTCTTAACACCAAAACTGAGGCTTTCGAGCAATTTGAAATCTTTAGTAAGAAAATACAAAATCAATTAGGACGTCTAATAGTTTTAATTAGGACGGATCATGGTCGGGAATTTGATAATGAAGTGAAATTTGGTGAGTTTTATAATAACAATGGAATTACTCATAACTTCTCGGCTCCACACACTCCATAATCAAATGGTGTTGTAGAGAGAAAAAATAGAACTCTACAAGAGATGAGTAGAACAATGTTAAATGAACAATCGTTACCACAAAATTTTTGGTGTAACGCCGTAGACACGTCGACCTATATACTTAGTTGTATCTTTATTAGATCCATCTTAGGAAAAACACCATACGAACTCTTGAGATGTAGGACCCTACTCTTGATTACTTTAAAATGTTTGGAAGCAAATGCTTCATACTAAACACAAAATACTACCTCACCAAGTTTGACCCAAAGTAATACGAATGTGTCTTCCTAGGTTAATCTCAAAATAGTAAAGCCTGCATCATCCTAAACAAACACACAATGAAAATTGAAGAATCACTAAACGTGACATCCAATGAAACTCCTCCCATATCTAAAACATCACCCTTGGTCCATGATATTTTAGATGAAGAAGAAGCAATTAAGGTTACCAAAAAGTAAAACTTAAAAAATAACTTTGAGGATGAAACTTTAGAAATTGATGAAATCGTCAATATTAAGAAATCAAAGAATTATCCATTAGACACCATCATAGGAAACCTTAACCAAAGAACTCTTAGGTCGCAAGCCCAAAACAAAAGTAATTTCTTTTGTTTTATATCAACTATAGAACATAAGAATATAAGTGAAGCCTTTAAAGACGAGAGTTGGATAATTGAAATGCAAGAAGAATTAAATCAATTCATTATAAATGATGTTTAGGAGTTAGTACCACAACCTAACTCTATGACGGTTATAGGAACTAAGTGGGTATTTAGAAATAAGATTGACAAAAATGGCATTGTGTCTAGAAATAAGGCTAGACTAGTAGCACAAGGTTATAATCAACAAGAAGATATTGATTATGACGAGACATATGCTCCGGTAGCTGATTAGAGTCAATTAGGATATTATTAGCTTATGCTTGTGCCTTAGATTTTAAATTATTCCAAATGGACGTAAAAAGTGCATTCTTAAATGGTTTTATCAATGAGGATGTATGCGTAGCACAACCTTCAGGATTCATTGATTTCGAAAAATTTAATCATGTTTACAAACTTAAGAAAGCTTGTATGGTCACAAGCTCCTAAAGCTTGGTACGATAGGTTAAAAGCTTTTCTAATTAAACATGAATATAACATGGGAATGGTAGGTCAAACACTTTTTACAAAGAAGAAAGGTTCAAATCTCATCATTGTTCAAATATATCTCGATGATGTTATATTCAGTTTAACTTGTCAAGAGTTGTGTGATGACTTCGCTAAAATCATGCACGATGAGTTTGAAATGAGCGTGATAGATGAACTAAACTTCTTCCTTGGTTTACTAATAAAACAATTAGAAGACGGTATTTTCTTTAATCAATCTAAATATATTAAAGAAATGCTTAAGAAATTGGATTAGAAGAATCTAAACCAATGAAAACACCCATGTCCTCGGATACAAAACTCACAAAATATAAAGAAGGTGAGTCCGTGGACAATAAGTATAGGGGAATGATAGGTAGTTTATTATACCTAACGACAAGTAGGCCTGATATCATGTTTAGTGTCTGCCTTTGTGAATGCTTCCAAGAGGATCCCAAAACCTCTCACCTTGAAGGGTTTAGCGTATCTTTCGATACATTAAAGGCACTTCGCACTTAAAGGTATCCCAAAACCTCTCACATTAAAGGTATCCTAAGGAGATCGGCATAGAAACTATAGTATATGCTGACTCTAATCATGCGGGAGATTATGTGGATCAAAAAAGTACTAGCGGTATTCGTACGTTTGTAGGATGTTGTTTAACTTCTTGGTTCTCGAAGAAACAAACCGCTCTTACTATCTCTATGACCGAATCCGAATAAGTAAGCGCCAAAAAGGCATGTCAACAAGCACTATGAATGAAACAAGCTCTTATTGACTACGACATCAAACTCGACGACGTTCCAATTATGTGCGACAATAAAGGCGCGATTGACTTAAGCAAAAACCCCGTGCAACAATCGCGTACGAAACACATCGAAATACGTCATCATTTCCTTCGCCGACAACGTCCAAAAAGGAAATATCTCTATCGAAAAAGTTTCGTCTAAAGATACATCTCCGAGATTCTTACTAAACTCCGTAAACATGAACCTTTCAATTTTCTTCGTCTAGGTCTAGGAATGATGGAACATTTCTCGTAAACTCCTCCTCTTTCTTCTACTAGTCTCGTTCCTATTAAATCTACTCTCGCGTAAATTGGAAACTGTTAGCCTTAAAATATGTTGACAGATACGGAATTACAATAGTTTACATAAGGCGTGACACGTAGGGAATAATAATAGCAAGTTAGGATAGTTAGGTGTCACTAGGCCTATAAATACCCCTCCTATACTTCCATAGGAGGGTGAGGAAAACATTTGTATCTCATAGAGTGTGTGTGTTTCTCGTCCTTCTTTATGGAAACACACACATATTCCCTTTCTCTCTCTATCTCTAATAAATGGCTAGTTTCCTTTTCTTTCCTCTCTAACCTCCCCATCATGTTTTGGTTATGAATCTTTATAGTTAATAATTGGCATTAGAGACCATGAGCGTTTTGTGTTTGTGTTTAGATGGATTCGTGGGATTTTTTATGGCTCGTTTAAGCTTATATTCAAAAAAAATTAAGCCATAAATTTTGATGTTATTTATGTTAAAGTTTTTATTTTTATGATAGATAAAGCTTAAATATGATGATTTTTGCAAAAAATTTCAGGTAAAACATTAAAAATTGAGGTTTTTAGAAGTTTTTTAAGGTTCTTGGTCGAATGGTACTTTTTAGCAAAAGTTGCCATTTGGCAGAAAAGTCGCCATTTGTCAGAAGTTGCGGTTTGATCAAAGAGTAGAAGTTGCGGTTTGAGCATTTCTACAAAAGTTGCGGTTTGAGTTTTTTTTTTGCAAAACATGCGGTTTGATCTTCCAATCAAATGGCAAATTATGTAGTTTGACTTGTCAACACATGCGGTTTGACCTAGTCAACTTACGCAGTTTGACCTCTTCGTTGGGCAGTTTGACTTAGTCAACATATTCAGTTTGTCTACATATCAAGAGAAGTTTGACTTGTCAACTTATGCAGTTTGACTTGTCAACACATGCAGTTTAACCTAGTCAACTTACGCAGTTTGACCTCTTCATTGGGCAGTTTGACTTAGTCAACATCTGCAGTTTGTCTACATTTTAAGAGAAGTTTGACTTGTCAACTTATGTAGTTTGACTTGTCAACGTATGTAGTTTGACTTGTCAACTTATGCAGTTTGACTAGTCAACACATGCGGTTTGATCTAAGAATCATGTGGTTTGATCAATTAACCTTCAAAGCCAAATTCATTTACACTGCAAGTCCTTATTCTACGATTATGCTTACATGACAACGTTATCTAGACAATGTTCATCCGTTAACGACAATTCATTACAACATTTGTCCTAGATTAACAACATTCAATCCAAAACACAACACTTAATGCTTAAACGATCCTATAACATTAAAGATTCACTAAAATGACAAACGGCTACATTTTCAGATTCTATATGACAAGTGAACACGAAGTTGATTTGGTATCCCTTATTTGAGATTGAAGTGGGTTTCACGAAGGCGTCTACTTATTTTATCATCGAGACTTCCTTCTACTTTCTACCTCTTTTCTTTAAACCCCTTTATCGATTAATGACTTTCTTGAACGTATACAGCTATGATTGAGACTTGGATTATCTAGTTTCTAATAGTCGGGGTGGTTGGTTGAAGACCTGGTTAATTATCACTTCAAGGAGTTACGTTGTAGTGCACGCAGATACCGATCTGCATAATTTCAAGAGGTGTTGTACTTATTATACTTTTGATGGTGGGTATAGGGTACTTAGAGATTTTCATCTGCACCGCTCTTCAATCAACAACAGTGCAAGCTTAAGTAACAAAGTTAGGGGATTTTACTTCTTTATCAAGTTTAGTATATCGGGTTTACTTCAATGTGGTCACAGCAGTAGCCGACAAAATTTAAGGTTGGTAAGTTAGCCAGAGAGTTTAAAGGTTGAGATGTAATCAGCAATTCTCACGGGATATTATTATGCTATTCTACGACAATGATACTTCACAGTCTAAGCAAAACTTTTAAATTTCTTCAATGACGTTCATAACTTTTCAAGATTTATGCTTATGACAAGAACTTCTCGAGTATATGTGCGTACACAACAATGATGTTTCCGAGAGTTCGAAACCATCATGGGGGAAAATGTGTACAGTGATGTTACCAGGTCAACTTCCAGGGGGAAGTAGTGTATACTACTTTACTTAGTATGGTTTGTGAATTATTCTACATACGTGAGAAGAATTGTTGTTGATTTCTTGCATGTACCCCCGAACGAATATTCACCAAGACCTAAAGACAAGTAGCAGTAGTATTTGGTGTGGTTTCTCTTCTACAAAATTTCGCTGTGCACATTAATGACAAATAGAAGGTTGTTCAAGCTACATTAAAGTTTCAGAATCTGCTCAAGATAGGGATGTTGGTTTGGGGGAAGGTGATTCAGAAACTTTGCCAAAAAAGTGTTCATGAAGAAAGCTTTTCAAGACATGCTGCATGAATTGGGGGGAAGTTAATCCAACTGATGCATACTACAATGGTTTTTGAACAAGTAAAGACACTGAAGATCCAAGCTGGAGTACAAGTTTTAAGACCAGAAGAACTCAGAAGACATCTTCAGCATTGGAAGCGCTTTGGAAGACTTTATTTCTGTTGTAATTATACTTGTTAGGAACATTGTAAGTAATTTTGTATGTCCACATATTGGGGGAAGATTGTTAGCCTTAAAATATGTCGACTAATACGAAATTACAATAGTTTACATAAGGCGTGACACGTAGGGACTAATAATGACAAGTTAGGATAGTTAGGTGTCACCAGGCCTATAAATACCCCTCCTATACTTCCATAGGAGGGTGAGGAAAACATTTGTATCTCATAGTGTGTGTGTGTGTGTGTGTGTGTGTGTGTGTGTGTGTGTGTATTTCTCCTCCTTCTCTCTAGAAACACATACATATTTCCTTTCTTTCTCTAAATCTAATAAATGGCTAGTTTCCTTTTCTTTCCTCCCTGACCTCTGGATCATGTTTTGGTTATGAATCTTTATAGTTAATAGCAACTTAATTAGTTTTCTTTGTACCTTTGAATTAGAATTTTGTATTGGCACATTTGAATTCGGTTGGTAATTTGAATAAAGCTTCCACTTCGTTTGTTCGCTTTGGTTTGTTTGTTTTGTCTTTGATTACCAACAAGTGGTATCAAACCTAGGTTGGTTTAGCCATGAATAAGAAAGAAAAAAAAGATGAAGTTCGTTTAGTTTTGGTCGTTGAAATCGACGGGTTCCTCTAGTCGTTGAATTCTATCTTTTGTTATTGGATTGATTTTTTGGTCTTTTTAAAGAGTTTTTGTTTATGATTGGGCTATTGGATACGTATTTGTATTTTCTGGGAATATCTGAAAATTGTTTGGATTGGATTTTTGGTTTATCGATCGTTTGGAGAGTAGAATTTTTTTTTGGTTTGGTATTTGAATTTGAATTGAAATTTTAAACCGTAATTCTTATTATATAAGTGGGCCATTAGAATTATTATCTGTGTCATATTGGGGTCGTTTGAATCATTAGTGCCCGTTCGTCAAGTTATGTATTAACTTGAATTTGTTTGATACTTGGATAATAAGTTTGAAGTTTAGACTGTAATACTTATCAAATAAGTGGGTCATTTGAATTTGAATTTGATATTTGGAATTTGAAGATCGATTTGGTGTTTGAGGACTTGATTATAGTCGTTTGGATTTTGATCGATCGTTTCAGAATTTGTTAGTTTGAAAATTTTGGATCTTCATTTGTCGGACTTTTGAAGTTGGTTGCCTGAATTTGATTGTCTTTGTTGAAGATAGTTGAGCCAATTTGTTTGTTTGGTTGACCGTTTTAAATTTGTCGGTTAACGTTTGATTGTTCGTTTTGAAGTCATCGGCGGTTGCTTTGGATCGATTTTGTTTGGGATTACTTTCGAGAATCGATCGTTCGTTTTGAATTAGGCTTGTATCTCTAGCATTTGGAATTTGAAATTTTGAATCTGGTTTGAAACATGTGAAGGAGTTGAAGTCACGGTGGAGATTGTTAAAAAGTGACTTAAACTTTTGGGTTTTTTTTCGTAAAATTATCTTTGGATAGATATTAGTTTTTGGTATGTTTCCAAATTTGAGTTGGTTTAGGATTTGGTTGGTTTAAGTCATTGGTTGCCTATAAATAGAAGTTAATGTCATTAGTTTTCTTTGTACCTTTGAATTAGAATTTTGTATTGGCACATTTGAATTTGGTTTGGTAATTTGAATAAAACTTCCGCTTCATTTGTTCGCTTTGATTTGTTTGTTTTGTCTTTGATTACTAACATGTAAAATGTAGACAGATTCTACCCTGCTTCTCATTGAACCCGAAAATAAAGAGATACAGCATGTCTTAATTTTTTCATGTAACAATAAAATTAATACATTATACTAAAAGGAAATATAATATTATAAAAAGAAAGTTCACATTTTCGATGTATAAAAAAAATCACAAAACGCACCGTCAAAGTATGCGAACAATTACTAAAACGACCTTGAACTTTTACCTATTTACGATTTTTTTATATAACAAACTTTATTTATAAAATATGAAAAATATATTTATCGATTCATGTGTAAAAAAATATGTCATTGAAAAGATCGTTGAATTGCGAACAATACGTACTCAATATTGTAATGCTTTTGACATACGCACGATTTAAAAAAATGTTGAAGTTTAATGTATATTTTAAAAAATTTACGAAAATAGTCCTTAAGGTTATCGGTTCGTTGATAAGTTAGTCCTTAATGACTAACTTTGCAACGAAACGCTAACCTCAAGGACTATTTTCGTAAAAAAAATTCATAAACAATTAACGCAAGTAGTCCTTGGGGTTATCAGTTCGTTACAAAATTAGAAATTTTCGAAAACAATTAATGCAGTTAGTCATTTGGATTATCAGTCCATTGCAAAGTTAGTCTCGCACGCTCCGCAACAAAACGTGAGTTACAAAACCCCGTTCTTGTTTTACACTGTGTTCTCGAGTTAAAGTTAAGAAAGAAAATGAAAGAAAATGAAAAAGAAACATAAGATATTGTGTTCTCGAGTAGCACTTAAGGAGGAAAATGAAATGAAATGAAAGTAAAGTTAGTGTAATTTTGTTGATTTTTTAAAATAAAATGTATCCTCCTAAAATTAGAAGGAAAGTGTTTACTTTTCATTCTTTTACTTTTCTTTAATAAATAAACTCGAGAACAAAGTGTTAATCCAGTAACACTTAACTAAAATGCGGTAAAACAAAGAGACCTTCTCTTTTTAATTGACCATTCCTTTTTAAATGGCATGTGCATTGGTGAATCGGTGATTCTTCATTCTTTTTATCATTTTTTTTATTTTAGAAAAAATGAAACTTGTTTGTAACTTTTGTAATTTTTTATTCTAAAGCTCCCGACATGTATGGCTATAGAAAAAAATAATATATTATATATATATTACAAAGGGCAGACGCCCCGACCCGCCCCAAACCGGGTAACATTAAATTTTTTTGACCCGGTCCCACCCCCACATTAATGAAAGGTTTCCATTTTTTTTTTTGTTTTTTTTTTAACAATTACTTCTTTCTTTTTTTACCCTTTTTTTGTTTGTTACCTTTTTTTTCCTGCATTGTTTTTAAAATAAAATAAAAGACTTTCCTTTTTTTCCATCGGAATACCTCTCTCGCAGCTGTTGAGTCAGCAGATCTGTATTTATTATGAATACAACTTTAAGTTCCTGTACAAACCTCGCGCTCGCTGTAAGCGCGTTTCCCGTTCTTTTATTTTTCCCATAAAAGATAATTTGTAAAACAAAATTGTGCTTTTTTTTTATTCTACGGAATACCCTTCCTGCACTGTCTGGAGTCATGATGGTTTTTTTTTGAATTAGTTTTTTTTAACAGTTTGTTTTTTTTACCAGTTTTTTTTCCTTTTTTTTTACAAATTTTTTAAAAATAAACAACTTTCCTTTTTTTGCCCTCGGATATACTCCTCATCGGCGCTGTTTTAGTCACTCCGGTTCTGTTTTTTTTATGAATAAAATTTATAGTCTTTCCTCAAATAATCGAGCGCTTGGCGATAATCGCGTATCGCTACTGGCGCAGTGTTCTGGCTGTATCAAAGTCAGCTAATAATTATAATTGCGCGCTAGGTCGTCATTTTTTTTTTCAAAAGCATTTCTACCTAAAATCATTTTCCCTTTTTTTTCACTCGGAATACCCGTCTCACATGCTAGTTATTGGCCTTTGATTTTGTGTTTTTTATAAATGCACTGTGGTTATGACGGGGTGCATTTAATACGCCGGGTACAACCTACCCGTTTAAAAGTTATAAACGTGATGTCTGGGTTTTTTTTTTTTTGTTGGAAAAATTAAATTTTTTTGACCCGGTCCCACCCCCACATTAATGAATTTTTTTTTTTGTTTTTTGTTTTTTTAACAGTTATTTCTTTCTTTTTTTACCATTTTTTTCCCTTTTTTTTTCTGAAATTTTTTTAAAATAAAACTTTCCTTTTTTTTCCTCGGAATACCCTTTCGCGCTGTTTGAGTCATCGATCTGTTTTTTTATGAATAAAACTTTAAGTTTCCTCAAACCTCGCGCTCCGCTAAGCGTCCCGTTCTTTTTTTCCCTCAAAAAATTTTTAAAATAAAATTTTCCTTTTTTTTTTCCTCGGAATACCCTCTCGCACTGTTGGAGTCATCGGTATGTTTTTTTATGAATATTTTTTTTTAACAGTTAGTTTTTTTTTTACCAAATGCACCGTGTTGACCGGGGTGCATTTAATACGCCGGGTCAACCCTACCCGGTCCGAGCGCCGTGGGTTCCGGCGGGTTGACCCGGCCCGACCCGTTTTTTTAAAAAGCATTTTAAAAAAAACTTCACGCTCTTTTTATTCGTTTTTTTCCCCGCGCTCCGCAGCGGAGCGTGGGTTTACAACCTCGTTTCTTTCTGAAAACTAAACGATTAAAAGATCTTCAAAATCTTACTTGTATAGTTATGATAGATATTGTATTGATTGAATGAATTACATAAGAGATGACATTTTTATTTATAATAAATAGATAGCTTTGTAAATAAGCAACATCAAACCTAACCCTAATGGACCACAAGCCCACAATCGGGCTTGGGCCACTTATTCGTCTAACACTCCCCCGCAGTTTGAACGGGAGATGAACGAACGCTCAAATATGATAGATATTGTATTGATTGAATGAATTACATAAGAGATGGCATCTCTATTTATAATAAATAGATAGCTTTGTAAATAAGCAACATCAAATCTAACCTTAATGGACCACAAGCCCACAATCGGGCTTGGGCCACTTATTCGTCTAACATTCACAATCAAAATCAAGATATTTTTAAGCTTGGTTTGTGAGTTTAGAGTATCTAAGGTTTTCATCATTATAAATTGTGGATCAATAATACATAACATCTACGGGTTTATTCAATGTCTAACATGGTATCAAAGACCAAACCCTAAAACTCTTAAAAAATTTCTCCACACTAGCTTTAACCCTAATCTTTAGATTACTACCTAAAACACAACCATACAATTGATTCAACTCGCCACATACATACAACGTCATCTCTGTAGATCGTGAGATCCAAAACAATATGCCATCTTCACCGCTCTCTAGTGATGAAACTCCTACCTTCTTGGGCTTCCTCGGCGCTGCTGCCGCCCTTGTCTTCTCCTGTATGGGAGCAGCTTACGGAACAGCAAAAAGTGGTGTTGGAGTGCCTTCAATGGGAGTGATGAGGCATGAGTTAGTTTGGAGAGCTTTGATTTTCTATTGGGGTTTGAACGATAATTCGATAATTAAAAATCATTGACTAAGGGTTGTTTGGATCTTTAATTGTTTACTGTTTTTATTATTATGAGTTACAATGGTTTTATTATTTGGATTTTTAATTGTTTACTTTTTGTTACCAGTCGACTAAAGTCGATGACTGGTGACTGTTTTGTTACCAGTCGACTAAATTCGATCGTTGGTAATTGTTTTGTTGCCAGTCAACTAAAGTCGATCGTCGGTGAATGTTTTGTTACCAGTCGACTATAACACAAGTCGATCGTTGGTTAAGTAATTCTTAAGTGTTTCTGTTTTCGTTTTTGTATGATTATATTTAGGTGCTGGTTATTAGTCTTAGTTTGTCATCAAGTATTGAGGATTATTGGTCTCCGCTTGCTGTCGGATGTTTTCATCAACAATTTATGCTTTTATTACTTTAATGTTTTTTTTCTTTTCTAGTTTACTACTCCAGTTCGAGCTTTCGTGATTTCGCCGCTCGGACTGCGGGGGAGTATTAGAGGATAAATAAGCCCAAGCCCGGTTTGTGAGTTTAGGGTATCTAGGGTTTTCACTATTATAAATTGTGGATCAATAATACATAACACCTACGGGTTTATTCAATGTCTAACAATTTTCACAATCTAATCAACATAGTTCTCATCTTTCTAGGCTTATTTGTAAGGCTGTAAATGAATCGAACGTTCAGTTAACATTCAATGAATCGTTCAGTTAAAAGTTCGTTTATGATCGTTTATTTATTAATTGAACGAACATAAACAAATTTTGTGTTCTTTTAATTAAATGCAAGATCATGAATACAAGTCTCGTCCGTTCATTTACATTCTTAAACATCTGGTTATATGTTCGTTTATGTAGGTTTATTTGTTTATGTCCAATTATCGTATAAATATATAATATACTCTGCATAAAATAGGAAAACTTAGACAAACGAACACATAAAAAGAAACGTTACAATATTCTAGATATTGTGTGCTTGTTTTATACGTTTATTTATTTTTGTTTAACACCTTAATGAACGAAAATAAACGAACATGAACAATCTTATTCTTGTTTTTATAGGTTCATTTATTTCCTGTTCGCTTAACACTATTATGAACAAACATAAACGAACATGAAAAGTCTTATTTTCTTAAAGAACGAACATGAACAAGAAATTCCGTCCGTTTTAGCGTTCTGTACGTTTATTTGTCCGGCTAAACTTAAACGAACGAGCACGCACAAACCTTCGCTCATGTTCGTCCAGTTCATTGACGGCCCTACCTATTTGATTTCCTTCTAAACTTATTTGGTTAAAAAACAATAAGCCTTTCTTTCTAAATTTCTCTTTTAGTTTCTGTTTAATCACTCTATTTGGTAATCTAGCTAAATAAACTAAAACATGACATGATCGTCTTATTCGTGTTCCATCTATAGATTAATACGTCTATATCTTCACCAAACGGCATCATTCATCCATATTAACCGAGATCATGATACTCAGTTTGATCATTTGAAAACCTTCCGTCGCTCTAACTACCTTAAATTTTGATGATTAATAGTGTTTAGGAGTTATGCCTCAGAAGATTATAAAAGTGAGTCTTGTAATACTTTTGACGAGAAGTGAAATATACGCAATCATTCTTCATTCAATAGTTGATTCATGTCTCGCCAAGAACAACTAATTGAAGATACATTATTAATGTAAATGTAATACTACGTACTACTTACTTTGCTACAAGATATATTAACACAAGTCACATTAGTATTGGTATATATAATAAACAAAGGCCAATATCGCGCACATGCATGCATATGTACACTTTACTATACCATGTGGGGGCAAAGAACACATATATTTGGTGCACTCAGCAATGTTTAATCAATGATTAAATAGCTATAATTTCTATAAACAATTCATATAATTTGAGCACGTTTTATATTTTATGATCTAAGCTAGTAGTATATATATATGTATATATATATAGGTGTATTTGGATCAAAACACGTATAGAGATTGATTTACAGTGTTAGTAAGCAAAGATGGCTAAAGCTTTAAGTGCCAACAAAAATGTGTTCAAGAAAAGTGCATGGAGCGAAGAAGAAGACCACAAGTTACGAGCCTATATCCAGAGATACGGTCACTGGAACTGGGGTTTACTCCCAAAGTTTGCTGGTACGTAAATTATTTAAATTCGTAAGCTCTTGAATTAATTCTTCCAAATAGATGTGGCGTTTTGATTCTTATTAATCGTCCATCATTTATATAGGTTTGTCGAGAAGTGGGAAGAGCTGTAGGTTACGATGGGTTAATTATCTTCGTCCACACGTGAAACATGGAAATTTTACGTTAGAAGAAGACAATATCATTCTCGATATGCATAACAAGCTTGGCATAAGTAAGTTCTCCGTGCAATAATAATATTCGAAGAAAGAATGTTTTTCGGGTTGGGCATACACATGTATATAGTGTTAGATGAAAAGTTTCTATAGTTTTCATACTTTATGAAACTAAAAGTATAGGAAATAAAGAAGTCTAATGGTACATATAAATTGCATATTTATAAATGTTTTCGAATTTGCATAGCAACTAACAGAAATACTATACATACTCAAGTTTCAAAAAAATTGGACTGGGAAGGTGCTTAATGGAACTTTTGTCTTTGTATTCACAGATGGTCCGCCATAGCTAAAAAATTGCCAGGAAGGAGCGATAATGAAATAAAGAATAGATGGAACACGCATTTGAAGAAGCGAGATCATCAAAACCAAAATGTGCTAGAAACCGGACACATTGGACCCGTGGATCATAATCAGGCCAACTCAAAAGAAGTTTCAAGTCTACAACTCCATGAAGAACATGAAAGTTTTTCCGTAGAGGTCTCATCTGAATCAACGTCATGTTCTTCGCGCTCTGAAACATCATCAAATTGGTTCAATGGCTCAGATTCTGTAGTTTCAGGTGACATTGCTCCTCCAATTTCTAGTTACGAACTGACTAAAGATTTCTGGACTGGACCATTTTTACCAGATATCACATCATCGCTTGGTAGCGAATTATCACCTTTGCATACAGTTGATGATTTTGTCACCCCTTCGTCTTGGCAAGATATGATGATGAGCGATGATTTTTCTTGGTCGATGTTGGATACATATGTAGAACACAATAGTGAGTTCATAAATAGTTGGGATAGCATGCAATAATGTATCATATTCATATCGCGTGTTGAAATTAATAATACATAGTAATGACATATTTAGATTCTTATATATCGGGTGTATTTGTTAAAAGTAGCAGTAGCAGCAAACAACCTGTGCAGTAGCCATGAGTAGTAGTTGTTTTTTTAAATAAAAATGTTTGATAAAATACTTGGAGCTGTAAATATAAATGTGTAAAATGACGTAAAAAGACATAAAAAGACATGTACATATTTAAACAAAAAACTCTCTAAATAAATAATAAAGGTACTTTTAAATGCTTGATATTACATAATACCATTATACCTCTAGTAATATACTACCGATGACATGCATTTTATATTTAAGTGACAATATCATTGCGAATCTGTTTCATCTCGTTAAATGTTTCAGTATAAATCTGATCATTATTTGCGCTCGAGCCACATGTTATTTTCAGTTTTACTTTTATATCAAAATCTTCACAACGTGGATGATTAAGGTCATCACTACACGTAGTAAAAAGTAAAAATAAACATATGAGCGTACGCTCAATCAACTCTACACAAGCTTCCAATTGTGACACGACGATATTCTAAAAATGTGGACAGTGACAATTTAACGAATACTATATTGGCCACATGACCATTATCGTTCTCTTTTAATAGTGGGATCCCTGTGAAGACAGTAAGGAAGTAAAGCATGGTTAGAGCTAAATGGACAATCATGATTTAAAAATGTTTCCATTAATGATCGTACAATATCTTATGTGTTTGTACAAAAAAAGTGCGGGATGGCTTATGAGAATTTAGCTTACTTATAATGATGATTACAAGCACATTTGAAAGCGGGAATTTGTACCAAGTGAAAGTGAATGAAGATTTCCTGCTAAGAAAAGTAGCACCGTTAGCCTTACCGTGGGAGGGATGTCTCGCGATTAGACTCCGATGTGAGAATAAGTATTGACTACAAATAGTATGTGTGTAATTTTGTTGTGGAAATCATACCGTTAGGAGTGTTTGGGTAACTCCTTATATAGGTTGCCATCGCTGTCGACGACATGGGTCACGAGGGAAGCTTTACCCTATTATCCGGTGGATAATAGGGTTGTTGACGTGAGGTCAACGTCGTTGACTATGTCACGTTATGCAGAGGTTAACGTTCTTATTGTTTGTTATCCTTATTTGGTGCATTGACGCTTCGCCTTTGGTTTCCCATGCTCTGTCTCTTACTCTGTTTGGCCTGATCACGGGTAACCACTTGTCGCGAAGTGGTATGTGCATGTGAGCGGACATTAGTCCTTGCGGATACGGCTTGTCGCTGGACGGGGCTCGTATCCGCGGACTGGCATTGTCCGGGTGTGGATCGCGGTTGGTACTGGGCCGTTCCTGGATCCTTTCAATTCCTGGGCCTGAGACCATTGGTTTGTTGTTTTGGTCCGGACTCAGGGTCCGGACGACACTATACATCATCATGTCCCCCCAGTCTAGCGTATTTTTCGCGCGTGCGGAAGGTGTTACTAGACTTGAGTGTGGCGCTTGCCCTGTTCCGCGTTTTAAGTATCCGGGCCGTGCCTTTTAGTGGGTTGGTGGCTTTGGGTATCGTGTCCTATTCCTAGCCACTTAATTTTTGATTGACGTGACGTGTTGTCAGGTGCGCTGCTCGTCGAGACCGTTTATTTTCCTTCATCTCAACCGTTCGATGGGAGGTGTGGACACGTGTCCTCATCTTGTTATTCTAGGTTTTTCCTTTTTAGATCTGTATAAATATTTCTTCTTCGTTTTCACTGTTCTTCTCTTCGGCTTTTTTACTGCGTTTTCCCTCTTTTTACCTCCAAATATTCAGTTCCTCTTCCGTATATTTGTTCCTCGTCTTCCTGTGCGCTTTTAGTCACAGGTTAGGTTTTCTTTCTTTCTTAAATTTGCATCCTTTCTTTGAAATGGTTGGTAGTTCGATCTATACTGTCACTTCCGTGTTGACCCAAAGAGAGTTAGATTCTCATCGCTCTACGTTTAATATTCCGGCTAGATTGCAGCCGGAATTGCCTGATCGTAATGCTATAATCAAAGATAGTCTGGCGGGGAAGATTGGTATGTATACTCGCTTTATCGAGTTTGCCAACTTTCGTATCCCCTTGTCGAAGTTCTTGCTTTGCATTCTTGAGTATTATCAGATTAACCTTTCACAGTTGTCCGTTATCGGTGCGGCCAAGGTGAACCATTTTGAGCTTATGTGCCGTGTTCTTGGTCGCGTGCCTACTGTGGGTACCTTCCGCCGGCTTTATGTTAACTCTATTAGCAATGGTTGGTTACCTTTTTCCAAATGTGGCGGTGTCGACGATCCTTGCTGTTATTCAAAGAAATTTGATTCGTTGAAGAATTGGAACAATCGTTTTTTTAATTTATTCCTCGGTTTGTCCGTTGTCTATTCCGTGGTTTAATGGTACTTTCGTCGTTAGGGATTCTCTTCCTGTAGATGAAGCTGTAGACCTGCCCGTGTGGAATTTCTAAATGAGAACCGCACTGTTATACGGAAGTATCCGAAGATTTTTCTATGTGTTGTAGGTTTAAGTCGCTCGTTTACTAAGACCGACGTCCGTCCCACTTTTTTGCATAGTAATGATGAGGGTAGGTATTTATGTATATGTGGGTCGTTGTTCTATGGTCTAAAATGTATTCTTTTGCTTGTTGCAGAGATGGGATTGCTTGATTTTGTTAAATCCACGAACCCTTTCAAGGTGAAGGTCGGTGAAAGGACTCTTGCTGAGAATGAGGTTCTTGTTTTCACCGAGACTAAAGATGCAGTTCTTTCTCTTTTCGCACAGCCCATTAGCCTTGTTGATCATACTATTGAAGATGAGTTGAAAGCTAATATGGGCAAGAAGAAAAGGAAGGTTGGTTTGATGCCCCCTCCCCCGTGAAGAAAGTTAGGACATGGGGTATTAACATTTCTGAGCCTATACCTGCTACCGCTGGTAAGAGTCTGTCTGCTCTGAAGAGACTTGAGTTTCAGAGCGGACGACAGGGCGATGAATTTGGGTCTGCTCCACATCCTACTGAAGAATTTGTGTCTTCTTCTGTTACCCCTACGCCTGAACGTGGTATTCTTGCGGACTCTGGCTTGACTCAGGATATGAATGTTCAAGTGCGCCATCCATCTGGTCGATATGTTGTTGTAACTTCCAGCTCTGAGCATGATGATGCTAATGTTTCTCCTAAGGTTAAGTCTCCTTTATCGCATGTTGATATCGAGGTTGAGAACACTGAGAACGTTGTCGCAGCGTTTGCTGACGGGGCTGGGACCTATTCTACCCCTGCCGGTAATGTCGGAACTTTTGCTTCCGTGCCTGGTGATGAATCTCCTGCTGAAGATTTTTATGAGTCCCAAACTATTGATTCTGTTACTGCTCAGGATGTCTATGCTCCCGAATGAAATGTGACCAACGACGCTCGGGTAGACAATCCTGCTCTTTGTCGTAATTTACTTGATCATATTACTCCTTCTGGGTATTGGGCCAATCTCGGTAATCAGTCTGATGCTAAGTTTCTTGATAGCTTCAATATTAACTTCGCTCAGCATGTTTGTACGGTTTCTGAGTTGCTGCTGCGGTATGAGCATGAGATTATGTCCTGGGAAAAGTTTCAAAAAAAGTTTACTGATAGTTATGTGGTGATTCAGCAGAGGGACGCAAAGATTGTTGCTTTGAAACCTAAGTTGGAGACAGCCGAGAAAGAGTCTTCGGAAGTGAGTGGGCTCCGTGGCCGTGTGTCGGCGTTGGAAGCTGAGGTTGTGGATAAGTATGAGGAGATTACTTGTTTGAACAAACAAAATGCTAAACTGTTAGGTAAGGTATCCGTTCTTGAGTTAGTCCGTAAAGAATTGAGTAATCAGGTGTCTAAGCTAGGGGTTGATTGTGAGAGCTTGCGGAATGAGATAGCTGGTGAGACTAGACTGAGGTTCGCGTCTCTTCAGGATGCAGCGACTCGGTGTTTTGAGGAGCAATCCGCCAAGTTGGATGCCTGCATTTTTGATGTTAGACGCGACATGGATACTGACATTTATCCCCATATGCTGACTGTAATAGCCGGGCGAAGATGGTCCTTGGTCACAGCATTTGTCTTGCCGTGATGAAATGCGTCCAATCTTCTGAATGTCGTTCAGCCCTAGGAAAGGTCATATCTCTTGCTATTAATAAGGGAATTCAGCAAGGTTTGGAGGCAGGGATCAAACACGGGAAGGATGGGAGGTCCTTGGCTCAGGTTGAGGCCTACGACCTCGAGGTTGAAAACAAGTATGTTGCCGCCGTTGGGGAATTTGAGAATGTTTCTTTCTATTTGCTAGAGTAATTAAAGGCTCTCAAAGACTCCCCACTTGCTCTTATTATGTCTGCGTTGACTCTGGAGGGTGATGCGGACTCTACTCCTGAGCTTCGTAAGTTTCAGCCTTCTCTTGACCAGGTTACTGTTCCTGTTTATTCTAAGTCTGATGGTTCAAGAGGGTCCAGTTCTATTAGCCACGAGATGTTTTTGTCGGATGCCATACCTGCCATCCACGGGCGTGCTGAGCGGAGGGGATTAGGCTCATCTTCTGGCTCTGCGGTGGGTGGGGCAGCTGGTAACGTTCCTACTCAAGACTCTTCTCTTGTTGTTATGGATTACCACATTTCTACTCTGGTCCTTACTAATGATGTCGTGCCCGTCACTCAGCCATATGATGATTTGTTTGACATCATTGTTCTGGACAAGCCTACATATCCTTAGGTTGCTCAACTGGTTGTTCCTTGGTCTGTAGTATTTGAGCCTATTTTGACTATGCTTCTTCATATCACGGATTATCTTGTGAAGCTTTTTAACCAAGTTCTTTAATGTTGTTTGTATGTGGTCGCATGTGGCCGTACATTAGTTCTTCCGTTGATAGATCTGTGCTGTTAGTGTTTCGGCCTTTTATACTTAGAATGTTTTGCTTAGTTTTTTTTCTTGCACGTGGCCGTATGTGGATGTGCCTAATGTAATCATGTTATCATTAATAATTACTTGCTATCTTTATATTTCCATGATAGTCTTATTGTATGCCCTTGGGCTTTATGTTGCTTTTACTGGGTTTCTAACCGCTTACGTATGCTTGAGTTAATTGTTAGGTTACTCACCCTTATATTGTGTTAGAACAATAGAGTTAATTATAGGGCCGTACTCATTCCCGTTACATATATAAAGTGAAGTTCATGTGCGTGTGCGTGTGCGCGTCATACCAAGTGCATAAAAGATGTAAATTATAACGTATACGACATTTTAGAAATTTTGTGAAGGTAGCTAATCTTCACATAGTTGTTTAATAAAAATATTCAAGACATTACATAGATAGGGTTCTATCGTGGCTCACAATGGTGGGGATGCTTACATGCTGAAGGTAACATTTCATCAGGTCTTTAACATTCCATGTCCGCGGGAGTATGTCTCTGTTGCTGTTTCTGATCTTGTATGCCCCTTTTTCGAGTGCTTCCACCACCTAATGCGGTCCTTTCCTTTTCGGACCAAGCTTTCTGCCGTCCTTGGCATGACTGGCTTCGTTACTGCGGTATATGAAATCCCCTGGTTTGAAGGTTTTACTATGGACTTTGGTATTATAGTACTTTTCCATCTTTGCTTTGCTTTTTGCTTCTTGGATCGCGGCTTTTTACCGCTCTTCTTCAAGGATATTTAGGTTCAGTAGCAAAGCTTCATCGTTCATGGTTTGGTCTATTTTTGCGCACCTTAGTGAGGGCATCCCTATCTCGACCGGTGTCACGGCTTCAGTGTCGTAGGTGAGGGAGAATAAGGTGTGCCCGTTGCTTGTCTTGATTGTATTGCGGTGTGCCCATAGCACGTGTGGTACTTCTTCAACCCAATTCTTGTTTTCTTCACCTAGCCTTGCTTTAATTCCTTCTCCCAGGCTTTGGTTGGCTCTTTCGTCCTGTTCATTGGTCTGTGGGTGCTTGACAAATGCAAATCTTTGTTTGATGTTTAGTTTGTCGCACCAATCTTTGAATGGGTTGTCTCTAAACTGCTTTCCGTTATCATATATGATTTCCCCTGGAAGACCGAATCTGCACACTATGTTATCCCAAACGATTTTTGATTTTGGCTCCATTTATTGTTGCGACTGCTTTTGCTTTAATCCATTTGGTGAAATAGTCGATGGCAGCAATTAGAAATTTCACCTTCCCTTGCGACTCTGGGAACAGACCAGGATGTCAATTCCCCATTTGTAGAATAGCCACAGAAAGGTAATTGGTGTTAACTTCTGCTGGGGGTTTTTGGATATTGAATGGTGAACTTGGCAGTCATCGCACTTCCGTATGATGTTCCGAGCGTCCTTGTGCATGGTTGGCCAGTAGTATCCTGACCTGATTCCTTTTGCTACCATGGATCTTGGTCCAGAATGCATGCTACAAGACCCTTCGTGGATTTTTCTTATCATGTATTCCGCTTGGAGAGGGCCTACACACCATAACCATGGTTCGAGGAACGATTTGCGGTATAGGACACCATTAATTAAGGCGTATTGTCTAGATTTCATCTTGACAGTGCTTGCCTTCTTTGTTTCTGCTGGTAGCGTGCCATCTATGAGGTATTCGAGCAGTGGTGTCATCCAAGAGTACCCCTTTTCTTTTACGACGACTAAGATCTCTCTTTCTTCAATTGACTTTTCCTTTATCACTTCCACTAAGACTTGTTTGGTTAGGTGGGTGTAGAATACTAGTAATCTATAACACACAAAGAACAATGATGAAATCTAGAGAGAGAAAGAGGTTAGGAGGAAGTTTCTAGTGAGAGAAAGTAGAAGAGAAAATGCACACTTAGATTATGAGAAAAATAACCAACCAACACCCTCTCCATGTGTGGTGAGGTTATTTATACATAAGAAAGGGGCCGACCAATGGGCTTAGTCCATAGGCTTTCCATGGGCTTTTCCTAAGCTAGCCTATCTAATTTCCAAATATTACTTTACGAGCTATCAAACGATATAATGGATGTAACCGATACTTTTTGTGATCCTAACAATCTCCCCCTAAGGAAGGTCACTCCATTTTACAAAAACTTAAGCCTAGCATACTATGCTTTGTCTTCAGTCTTGTGCTCGCAGACTTGATTTTATTACTTCATCTTGCGAATATGATATAGTGATCTTTGACTTTAGGCTTTGACTTGTATCTTTGACTTTACATGAATGTGATCTTGAACTTCTTGAGATCATCAACCAAGCATAATCTCTTTTCGCCATCTTGTAATCTTTGCCATCTCGTGAACTTATGACTTTTGGACTGACATGCTCATACCTTTCTTGATTCTTTAACTTGAAAACTTTAATAATGCATCTTTCTTGAAGTTCTTTAACTTTAACACTTCATCTCTTCCAGAAGGATGTACGGTATCAGAGTAGCGAAAGTCTAGAAACATGTACTTGAGATTTCATGATGTTTTTATATTTGCCAGTCGGGTATGAGCATGTGGTTATGAATCTAGATTCGTCAGGGATCAGCTACATCAACCATCGAAAGTACTTGCAGGTTTAGGTTAGTGATAATCAATAAATATGGACGAGAGTGTGTTTGTCACTTTGTCGAATACAGTTGCAATAACTACGGTTCCCCGTTGATCAGTATAAATACTGCCTATGATCAGATAGAATTCCAAAGAATCTTTTTGACAGGGTTTCGCAGTTGTACTAGCCGTTCTCATTACCGGAGCGTCTCAAAGCAGACAACATGATATGAGTGAACCAGTAAGACAAAGTCCTACCGATTGAATTAAAATTGATTTGAAAATCAATTGATGTGTCACTTTGCCAAAGTGTTTTTGTGACACATCGAGAGTTTTAGCATTTCAAAATTTCATCAACCGTCAATTTATAACCTGGAACAAGTTTGATTCATATAGAATCGCACCATCGTTTCTTTCCAGTTGTCACAAGCTTGATCCATATAGAATCGCACAAGTCACCTACCAAGAGCTTGTTTGATGTTGGCTCTAGTAGGATTTCCATCGTCATTGTGAATACTTAAGGATCACTCAGATGTTCTGGCAATATCACAATGATAATGCGTAGGACTCTTAAAATAGTGCTTGTTATCACAATGTGTTAATTAACAAATATTTTGTATTGGTGTCCTAATGAGATTTATGGATGATCTCTTGGCTCTAGACTCAATAGTGCGTTTTGGTTTTAGTAATCGGAGGCTAAAGCAGACTGCCACCTTTTCAATACCAACTAACTCGGAGTGAGAAAGTCAATAGAAATGTGTTTAATCTCCGTGAGAAATGAAACAGAAATCTTTTGAGAGATTCTGAGTGGCTAGGGAGGGTTGTGCATTGCATCACTAGGTCCATGATGTCAGTCTTCAATGTCAACAATCATCTTTGTGATCCTGACAGAAGATGTATTGACCCGGTTTCTGCCTAAGTATAAGGAGGGCTTCTTTCTTTTCACCCTTTATCTTAACTTTTCTTTTTAATTCTTCGACCCCTTCAGTGCTTATCGAGACTTCATGACTAGTACCTTGTTGGTTTAGTTCCAGTACTAGCTCCATTTCAGTCGGCACTATTCCTTTATTCTCACTTTTACTCCTTTTTACATCATACCTAAGGACTTCTACACTATCTAGTGGAATATCCCTGGGTAGATCCCTCCGGTTCTGTCTGGATCATGGGAATGAATACCTAAACTTAACCACCTTATAACTCCAATATAGTAATATAAATGGTCGGTCTTGGGTATTTTCACATTTCAGCCATCACGTAACCATTTACCCCCCCCCCCCCTTCATATGTGCATCGATTAATCGAAAGAGTTTAGCACATATATGGGATAGTGTACACTTGATTTCTCACAATCACATCATTAGCTGTATATTTTAATCACATTCTCTCTCCTTATCAAAAATGTTAAATCCTTTAAAATTTTGGATATTAATTGATTTAATATATATACATGCATTCGGGGAGAGAAATGTTCCGATTAGTTAACAAGCCGTATTAGGAACATTTTAATGCTCCCCCTCAAAATATGAGGGTGTAATATGGTGTTCGAGTACGTGAATTTGAAAAAAATTAAATTTACTAAGAAATTCTTGAAAATTCGTACTCAAACACTATGTATATGCCTAATTATTGTCTACACTATTTATTCACATATTCACAAGAATTATTATACGAGAGATGGACCTGAAATGAGATAAGACAAAATATGACAGAATCATATTGTCCGTTCCAGCTCCCGGAGGTCATTCCCGTATTCTCTTCCACCCATAAACTTCTCTAAATTCCTCATTAATCGTCTTTCAAAGAGCTTCTTGTCAATATCCTAAACCATAACCGGGCCCTTCTCTTGTCTAAGTTACTCCATATCTTCTTTGGTAGGTATTCCATCCTAATTCCTGAAGCAATATCGTGAAGAGCGGACAGAACATCATTGAGCGTGCCATCACTGAATTTGTGGAGTTCATCGGCGTGCATCAATCTTTTTCTGCCGAACCGATCCACGTATATTGTACCATGAGGGTCTGAGTATGAAGTGTATGCGCATCTGTTCCTGAGATTTGATATGTATGAGTTTGGCTTGGTAAGGTTAAGCTTCTTTTGGTAACTTTCGACACATAATTGAAGATCTTCCACTCGCCTCTGAATAACAATATGTCTGGTAAACATACGTAATGCAACATTCAAGTCATATCGTTCGTCTATTGTGAGATTGGATAGATTCTGTTGAACAAGTAAGAGTAACATGTCCTCAATATCTTGAAGGCGAAGTCATGGAAAATCACCTTCTCGAAATGTGTACAGCTCCTGATCCTCTCTCCGAACTTGAATCTCTTCCAAATGACCGTAATCATACTTCTTCATAATTGAAAGTCTGGTAACCGCAATGATCCTTTTTCTGGAGTAAACATCTTTAGATGAAGTCATGTTGGCAGCAAACCCGTAGAAGCTTTGGCGTTTAGGACCCTAGTGGGCATATTTGTCATATATCACCTTCTCGGGACTCCACAAATTATAAACCAAATCTTTAATCCATTTGATCTCATATATAGCAGCCTTTGTCTTCATAACTGAAGTTGAGTATCATTTGCTTAAATCTCTACCTTTTAAATATTCCAAGTCGTTGTTAATAAAGAAATCCTGAGGGATAATTTGACGGCCTTGATGATATTGAATTAACGGGAGAGGTTTATGGAGATCAAATAGGTACGGCTTGCCTTCAAGGTTATGCCAGTCAAGTCATTCAGTTGTAGCCTTGGAACATTCTTCAAGACGATACTCTAATTCTGTAAGACTCTTGCAGATGCCTTTTAGTAGGTTGAATGCCGATCCAACCAGAATTTCTTGAGTCAGGTCTTTGATGTTAAGCCTTTTCTAGACAAATGTAGAGAAGTCAAATGAAGTATCCATGAGTTCATCGAATGAAGTACGAGGTTCTTCAGCACGAGCAACTTGACTAATCCAGGTCTACTCCAATCAGGATCAGGAGTTGGAGGTCATTCGGGTTTCTTGAACTAATCAACCTTTAAAACCTCCTTGTCAGCGGGTTGTTCATCATCGTTACCCGTGTCGAACTCTTGATCCTGTTCTACTCCCGGGTCATCAACTATATGACTTGGCTCCTCTGCTTGGGCAAACTTGCCAGAAGGCTTATGTTGAGAGTGGGAGGCGTCTTTAGAGGTGGTGGAATACTTCTTTTCCTTTGACCTTGAATATATGGATAACTCAGCTTCCTTGCTTGACTTCCTTCTTTTCGTCCCTCGATCTAATCCATCAGAGGGGTCTCAGTCTTTGTCTTGGTCATCTCGACTCCTCTTCAACGTGAATACTTCACCATATGAATCAAATAGATATTTTTCAGTTTCATAAGATTTGATCGGTGCATCATAAAGTTCCCTTTTGTAGTCAGTTTTATCATATGACTTGTTCTTCTCCATCTTGTCTATAAGTATCTTTGTAAGCTTAAACTCGGAGAGTGATGTGGCCGCCTCATAAGTAGACTTTGGTTAAGAGGAAGACCTTGTCAAGATTGCAGCTTCTAATGATTCTGTAACATTCTTCTCAATTGCAAGAATTGCAAAGTCAAAGACTGCTTGAGGAAGAATCTGAGAAAGTTGAGTTGTAACTTCCTCTTTAATAATAGTTCTCATTGATGTGTCAACAAGTCCTATTTACTCATTCTTCTAATCTCGAGCTTCTTGTCTACAGTCTAAATTATGTGCTTCAATGGCCTTGTTGATGGCTTCTCTAAGTTTGTTATCAATGTAGCGATCCAAAATAGCAGGAATGAAGGAGAGGGCTTTAGCATACTGGTCAACTTGCTTCATCTCTGATAGATCTTTCTCTAAGTTGGTGACTCTTTCGTTGAATTTGAATACAGAAGCGAAGTCTGGAAGTGCAGGAAATGAGGTTGTAGCTACAGAAGTTATTGGTGTAGGAGTTGGTGTTGCTTGTTGTGGTAGAGGATTGAAGAAAGGAGGTGGTGGAGGAACAGTTGTAGTAAACACGGATGTGAGTTCAAGAACTTTCGTTACTGGAATGGTTTAAAGAGATGATGTCTGACTCCCTGGTTCTTCATGACGAATTATGGTGTCCATCAAGGAAGCAATTTCATTGTCAGCTGGAGAAGAATTCTCAAGATTTAGGAGCTTGCTTGTAAAATCGGAGGAGACAGAAGAACTTTGTACTGGTTCATCAGTCTTCTCTGTGTCAAGGACCGGTGTAAGCGTTACATGAGCGTCTTCCTATACTTGCTCAAATCCTGACTCTTGAGAAACATTTTGTTGGTTTGTGTCACCTTGATCAGCATCGGTCATGTCAGCATCTCTATTTCCCAAATTCACGTTCACATCATTATATAACTCCTTAATGACCTCATCATCTTCTTCTTCATCCATCTTTTCTTCATCATCATCCTTTTCTTCTTCTTCTTTATAGTATTCCGTGGTAGACTGATTAAGAACCAGATTCTCGATTCTGTTTGACTTAGTTCTATCACTATCAGTCTTTTCTTCATCATCATTCTTGTCATCATCTTCTTGGTTATCATCATCATTAGCATCGTTATCATCATCACCATTGCCATCATTACCATCATTACCATCATCATCATCATCACCATCATCATTAGAATCATCTTCATCGTCATCATCTTCTTCTCCACTATCACCCCAAGACTCTTTTTCACTTTTAGAATCGTATTTGGGTACATCGGGAACCCCTAGTTTAGTACCAGTTCCTTCATCTGTACCAGAGCCACTTGGATGTGAGACATACGAATCTTTCTTGCTTAGTTCTATAGCCTCTTTGAGCTGATCAGCTTCAGAAAGAGTTACTTCAGAGAGAACATTTAGACCCTTGCCTTTGTCAGCCTTAACCGGTGCCTTCTTCTTAGTCGGTTTAGGTTTGGTAGCAGCAACTTTCTTAGCTTTAGCAGACTTTTTCTTAGAAGGAGATTCCTCAGATGAGATTGCTGAATCTGATTTCTTTTGACCTTTCCTTGACATTGGAGGTTCAACACCTGAAGCAATAGCATAATAAGTCTTGTAGGTAACCGAGTCTAGCAGGGATTGATTCGTCATTGCTTGAGGAAGGATTGCACCATATACTTAAGTGTCTGCATGTCTTGAGACAAATCTCATGGTACCCAGTAAGCTATCATCATGAGCAGTGTGCATGAACGTTCTGTTCCTCATTGAGATGGACTTATCTTTATTAAGGAAGTGATGAATGATGATCTTTGTGAATCTAGGATAGAACATCTTGTCTTGTTTCTTAGAGTCTATGTTATCAATCTGGTAAGCCATGTCTTCCCTGATTAAAGCAACAAAGACCAGATTCTTCTTGTAGTACATTCCATATAGAATTTGAACTCTTGAAAGTCGAATCTTATCAAAACCATATACTTTTCCATAGAGACATTTATTGATGATTGATGCAAAGGTTCTCCATGGTTGGTGTAGATGATCAACAATCACATCTGTAATGTACTTGATCTTTCTAGAATGACCAAGTTCACGGATGAATGATAGAGCTTCCTTTTCAGTAGGTGGTTCATCAAATGCTTTACCCGGAACCTTAGGACATATGTTGAGAATGTCTCTAAAGACTTCAACATTCACAAAAAACCTTTTGTTGTCAATCTTGAATCGATATGATGACTTATGTTTGGTAACGGTAGCCCAGAACTGATGCATATAGATGACAGGGACTTCAGCTGTGATAAGGAATGCATGATAGCATGTAGTGAGAGCAAGTGCATCTAACGCTACTTGATAAGTAGGTTCCTTTAGTTTCATTCCTAGGTTGATCCTCATGTTTCATTTGCCAATGACACGACGGTTCTCAGGAGCAACAAGGGCATTGTCCAGTTTAATTTGTTGAGCTTTAGAAGTTATGATTCTGCTAAGAGTTTGCCAATACAGTTTATATATAACCAAGTTTATATATGACACTATATGGCATTCAGTTTAACGACAGGCATGCATTTATCAAACGTTGTCTAGATTGCATAATTAACCAATTTTAATTAGCTACCTAAATTATGTTTTTAATCCGCCTCTTAAAGAAAGAACTAATTCGCCTCCTAAAGGAAATAAGACTGATTCTCCTCCTTAAGTGAAATGACTAATTCGCCTCCTTAATGAATATCACTAATTTGCCTCTTTAATGAATATCACTAATTCGCCTCCTTAATGAATATCACTAATTCACCTCCTAAAGGGGGTGGACAAATTCGCCTCCTGAAGGGGGTGGACTAATTCGCCTCTTGAAGAGGGAACTAATTCGCCTCCTGAAAAGGGAACTAATTCGCCTCCTGAAGAGGAGAATTAATTCGCCTCTTAAAGAAGAGAATTAATTCGCCTCCTTCATACTTTATTAATTCGCCTCAGATTATAAATTTATAACATTTGTTATTTTTAAGCTTCATTAGTCATATAAACAAGTATCTTAGCACTTCATTACAACTTAGGAACCATTTTCAACAATAATAAGGCACAAAGTTTGCCACAAAGCTCAAAACGAACTCGAAATCACATAAATCTCCTACATAAGTTTTATTCATGCTCAATCAAAAGATATAAGGGATCCAATTCAAACAAGGATAGGTCCTAATACTTTCTAAACACATACCCACTAACTTATTACAAGCTTGACCCTAAACCCACATTTTCGCATACAAAATCAAATCAAAACATAAGCATACATTAACTATATTCAAAACGGAATTAAAAGAATGTTATACACCCTTGGACGAACCTAACCCCTCAATTAATTTAGAATTTTATACACCTTTAAATTTGAAGAACCCTAAATCAATTTTTAGGGTTTTTGAACTCAAAAATGGATTATACTCTAATTCCTTTGAGGGACGAGACGTATAGGGTGTAGGGAACGTGTTTCTATCTATACCTTAAGCTTGAAACGGATTGGTTGTTATGATCTGATGATGACGATTTGAACAAGGAGTGGGAGGGAAAAAAATTATTAAAGAGTGTGTGTTACTGTGTGACGAGCGGGGAGAGTGGGGGTGTTTGTGTTAAAACTTTGAGATTTTGACACAAATGCCCCATGTACTTTATATCCTTTAGCATTTTCCATTAGTAAGTTAACTTAGGCATAATATAGTTTGAAAAATAGCACAAATAGTCCCTATTATTTTTAACTATTATCCTTAGCAACTTATTTTTGCTATCTCTTCCCTAAAAGGCATAAACACATAACAGTTAAGGCTCACGTAAGCTAAACTTAATTAACTCCCCTTTAATTGTTAACCCGTTATTGTTTAAAACCTTTTACCTTTATCATAAACTGATTTTATGAAGAAGATATTTTAGATTTTCACCCCCTCAAACAATGACCCGTTTTCTATTTAAAGAGCTGTAGTCGTTGTTTGAGTGGTCAAATGTCTTTGAAAATGATTTTCAAATAACTTTTAAATATTAATCACTTAATTTTGAAAACAACACCATAGAAGATAAGATTTCTCTTATTTTAACACATAAGCGCACTGACACGTACACTTATGGAATATAGGAAGCACGGGTTGTGATGCAAAGTAATCACAAGCCTTTGCATAGTCATAAAGTAGACCATGCCTGAGATTAAATTCCCATTGTGAGGTTAAGTTTTCTTTTTAAAATACTTGCCTTTAAGATGATGACCGGGTTGCTATCAGAAATAATAGCAAGCCATTTTTGGCATGTTTTGAAAAGCTTTTGAACTTCTGCTCGAACTTCATTTACAGCCTCGTATCATTATTAAATGACATTTCTAAGGCCGTAAATGTTATCGATTTTTAGAAGACATACCAGAGATACATATTTTTGTATTTTGTATTTTGTTTTTGTAAAATTTTATAAGAGGTGAAAAATCCTTTTGTGTTTTTGTGATTTTATATATACATATTATACAGATGATATAAGAATATGTACCACCGCTATTCTTCAGCTTCATCTGCTAGTTCTTTCAGAGTCTCAGGAGTAAAACTTCTCATGCCTAGCTTGTCGATAAGGAATTCAATTCTTTCTCGACATATAGCCTTGGTGAAGATGTCCGCCAACTGATATTCCGTTCTGACAAAGTAAAGCTCGACGACTCCATTCTTCACTTGCTCTTTTATAAAGTGATATCTGATTTCGATATGCTTTGATCGAGAATGTTGAACATTGTTGCAGCATAAGGCAACAGCGCTTTTGTTATCACAATACATTGGAATTTTATTGAATCCAAGGCCATAGTCGGTAAGTTGTGATCGCATCCAAAGGACTTGAGCACAACAGCCAGACAAGGCAATATATTTAGCTTCCGTATCGGATATCGCAGCGCTTTTCTGCCTTTTTGATGACCAGCTAACAATTTTATCTCCCAACAATTGCATACTTCCAGATGTACTTCGTCTTGTATCTTGACAACCCACGTGATCAGCATCTGCAAAAGCTGTTAGAGAAATAGCAGAATCCTTCGAGTACCATAGTCCCCGATTGATGGTTCCTCTTAGGTATCAAAAGATTCTTTCTACAGCATGTAAGTGCTTTTCGGTAGGCCGAGCCTGATACCGAGCACACATACAGACAACATATACCAGGTCTGGTCTACTGGATGTTAGATACAAAAGGGTGCTAACCATGCCACGATAATGTGTAGAATCAACGGCTTTCCCTTGTGTATCCTCATCCAGTTTGGATTTCTCCACCATTGGAGTATCCACTGGGTCACAAGATTTCATTCCGTATTTCTTAAGTGATTCTAGAGCAGATTTTGATTGGTTAAAAAAGATGCCTCTAGGACTCTGTAAAATTTGTAGTCCTAGGAAAAATGATATTTTGCCGATCATTGACATCTTGAATTTGGAACACATTATCTCAGAAAACTTATCACATAGTTTAGTAGTAGTAGAAGCAAAAATTATATCGTCAACATAGATTTGTACCAGGAGGATATCTTTGCCTTTTCTGCTGCTGAACAATGTGGGATCAACCGTGCCTTTGGAGAATCCCTGGGATAGCAGAAACGATGAAAATAGATCATACCACGCGCATGGAGCATGTTTCAACCCATATAGAGCTTTCTTCAGTCTGTACACGTGATTGGGATTGTCTGGATCGACAAATCTGTCCGGTTGGCTAACGTAGAATTCTTCACGCAAAATATCATTCAAAAATGCCGTCTTTACATCCATCTGGTAGACGATCATATTCATATGAGCAGCAAACGCGAGAAATATCCGAACAGCTTCTAGTCTAGCCACGGGAGCAAAGGATTCTTTGAAATCAATTCCCTCTTCCTGACGGTATCCACGAGCTACCAATCTAGCCTTGTTTTTCAATATTCTCCCTATATCATCCAGTTTGACCTTATATATCCATTTTAAGGTGATAACCATCACTTTATCTGGACGAGGAACGAGTTCCCAAACTTCAAGACGTTCGAATTCATGTAGCTCTTCTTGCATTGCCTCAATCCAACATGACTGAGTTAGTGCATCTTTATATGTCTTTGGTTCAATTGAAGTTAGGAAGGCATCATAGTAGCAGAACAGGGCTTGTTCGTGTAGTTGGAGTCTTGTGGAAACGGGTCTGGAAGGGTCACCAATTATGTTTTGTAACGGATGATTGATTCGATCCAAATAGTCTATATAATATATATATCCTAAATATCTCAAATTAATTATAATATATAGAGTATCCCATTTGATAAGAAAATTGCTTGAGGACAAACAATATTTGGATGTCGTATCCCGACAAGAGGCGAATTTGAAAACCGCGAAAGTATTCTGTTTGATGCTTGAATGTCAAATATTTTGGGTTTTTGATTCTATTTCTACTTATGAAACGCAAAAACAACTAAAAGCAAGAAAACAAATAAGGCAATTAAGGATTAAAGCTAAAAAACGATAACGGGAATCGAAAAATGCAACTTAAAAACCTAAATTAACAAATTTTAACCCTAAAAATACAAATTCAATTTCTAAAAATCCTAAATGACTAAAAATAATTCTAGAAAAAAGAATTATATTTTTTTGACTTTTTTTTATGAATTAAAAATAGATTTAACCTAAATTAATTATTAAAAATAGTAAACTAATTATTAAAAATCTAGGAAAATTAGGAAAAATACTTTATGCTATAAGGAACCTAAGAAAATTAAAAACTGGAAAACTGGCTGAACAAATAAGCTGTTAAAAAGACATTAAGTTCGAATAAGCAAAACTGAAAGTTGTGTTTAAATAATAAATGGTGTAAGGAAATGACAGGTGAAAGTCCCAAAGGCAGTTGGTAGTAGTGTGTTGTGTTGAGGCGTTGTGTGAAAAGGAAGAGGTCACAGGTTCGAACCTGTGGCTTCCCTTTTAGCACAATTATTTTTTTTATTTTTTGGAAAAGCTAAAATATATGTAAATCTAAACAACTTTAACAAAACAATTTTTATTAAATCTTAAAGATAAGCTAGAATAAGCTCAAAAAAAGTGGCAGTTTTAGCTTAAAACTAAATGACAATAAGCTAAGACTTGTTTGGACTTAAAAGACTCATTAAGCATTAATAAAACTAAATAAGCTGAGAACAAGCTAGACCTAAACCTAAAAAAGCAGAAAGGATACAAAATAAGCACACCAAATAAGCTTGAAATAAGCTTTAAAAAAGCTCGGCAATACTAACTTTGAGTTAGTACTGCTAGCTTTAGTTTAAGCCTGCTAGCTTTTACAAAACTCATTAAGCACATGAAAATTTAAAATAAGCTGAACACAAGCCTAACTCTAGACCTATTAAGAACTAGGAATGAGGGGTAAGCAAGAGCTTAAGCTTATAAGCACCAAAATGATTCAAGACAGTTAGCACTAACATGAACTCAAAAGTTCCTTAGACAGCTTAATAGGCGGAGGGGGGGGGGGGGGGGGGGGGGGGGCGTCTGGGGGGGAAGGGGGGTGGGGCAGTTTAAGGCAAAATTTAGATCCAAAAAGCTTTTCCAAAAAGCTCAAAAGCCAAAACAGCTTAAGATTATCTACCAAAGATCACATAGAAGCAAAAATTAAGAGAAATGAACAAGATTTAAACTAGAAATAGATCTAATAAGGAAGACTACTTTAACTACTATTTTTGAATTTTTGGTTTTTTGAACTTTTTGACAAAACTAAAAACTAAAAACCTAAGACTCAAACTAGAAGATGTAAATGCATATTAGACTGATTTTTGAACACAAAAACACCACTTCAAACTGATTTCATGACATTCAAGTTAAGATCAAAATAAGAAAGGAAGCGATCATATCAAAAGGAAGCATAATGTCCACCCAATCCTCACAGGTCATAACCTAGATTCTACAGGGCTCAACCTGGCTCTGATACCATAATTGTAACACCCCGCTCCGATAAAGAGACCAGGAGTCACGTTATGGTGTCATATCAGAACATATAAACGCAAGCGGAAGACTTTATTAATCAAAATACCAAGTCATAAAATAAAATGACTTCCAACAGTATTAAATTCCAACAAAGTCAAATGAAAGAAATCTTCAAAAGGAAAGGTCTTAAAACACAAATCTCAAATCAAAAAGGGTTCTTCTAAGGGTGGGTCCTCTAAAAGCTCCTACTCTCAACACTCATATCCCAACTTCTCGCTTAGTACCTGCCGCAGGAAAAGAAAACGCGACTAATCTAACGCTCAGTGAACAGATATAATAATAATAATAACAGAAATAAAATGAAGGTTTAAACGAAACGGATCCCGAGAATCTGCTAAACAAATGTCATACGAAATAATAAGCGACGATCAAGAATTAAGGATAACAAAGGAGTGCCCACGAGCTCGAAACAAAAGTCTAAAGCATGCCACACGCTTAGACTACATAATCCAACATACATCGTATCATATCATATCATATAAAATCATACATGGGAGCTGCAGACTCTAGATGTACCCTACAAAATGTGAAATGGGGTGTATTGTACACACACAACCATTCACCTGAACTGAACGGAATAAAGTACCTAGGATGCATCCATACGCTCCCTGCAAAACAAAGTTATATTCATATACACAAGCACTATGGCGAGTATATGAACATATATAATCAAATCATAATAAGTGCACATGCAAAAGGGAACGCCGTGGACTAATCACACCGCCACACATAGTGTCATGCCATTGGTACATCAATGACATGGTCATGGTACCTCCATGACTAGTTCAAATAGCTCGGGCAAAGATTTAAGCAAACTAAATATAACTGAACAATTTACCAATAATCCAATAAAGATAATGAATCTAATATCATACGAAATATTCAAACAAAGATCAAAGGAATCATGAATGTGAATATCAAATCAAACAAAATATCAATGAATATCAGTGAGTCATGGGTACGGATAGCAAATCGGATGGAATATCAAACAAACCAAAGTAGCTAAAACAAATGAGAATCAAGACATGAGATGTCCTTACTAAAAGGACGGAATATGTGTACCTTAACGAATAAGCAATCTAAGAGAAATGAACACAAAAGCAAGATATCACAACACCTTTACCGAATCTATAAGAATCCATGATTACATATTATTATCTATCTTATTTCATAAGTTTATTACTTAATCTTATCATTTAAAACACTTAAGGTAACTAAATTAGAGTTTTCCAAATTTCTAAAATTTGCCAACATTTTAAGCAAGTTTCCCGATGTTAAAGACCCATTAAATGACCTCCAAAAATTCTACAAAAAATCACAGAGGTTCCCACATGTGTCTAGTACACCCATGATCATTGGTTTAATTTATTTCCATGTTTAAGTATCCCTTTGACCCTTGTTACCCAAAACTGACCCGAATCTTGACCTGGCAGAACCTTTGAAAAGTTGACGCGTAAAAACCTCACTTAGACAACTCAGAAAATTCTGAAAAAAAATCATGGATGTAGCACATATCATGAAGATTTACCAAATCAAATTTTAAAGTCTAACACCTTACGGTTTGAGAATTAAAAATCAAACACTACAATTGAAACTTTCGGGCAAAATCTGCAGTTTTGACACTTAATCTTATAAAATTTAAAAATCGACCTTCCCGACCTCCAATTGACATGATCCTGGATTTTCTAGAAACTAGACTCGTTGAATTTCACTTTAGGTTCAAGAATCATGTTAAAACCAATTTTTATCATTAAGATATACCCCGTTGAACATGACCTAAAATTCTGCCCAGAATTATTAACCATGAAAACCCTAATTAACACCCATCAAAACCAACCCTAGGGTTTCTAATCTTGTAGTTTTTATTAATAACACATTTAATGATCATCTTAGGGTTTCATAACATGTAATTTAACCATTTTAATTAGATTAAACCCTAGAGAAATTGACAAGAACATAAACACATTATTTCTTACAATCTTTTAGGTTTTTATGAAAACTTTTGCATATGTAATCATGGTGACAAAAAGAATGAAACAAAATCAAGAATTACCTATGGAATGAGGGAGGAGTACAAGATCAAACACCAAGAACCCAAGAATACACCAAAGAATGAAGATCAATATGTGTTTAGTGTCGGGTTGGATTTGGGTTAAAAATCGGACATCGGATTGTGTCGAGTTGGATTTGTTTTTGAAATGGGACACAAAGGCAAAAGACAGGAAATGCCTTTGTATTAATATCAGCTAACAGTCAAATGGCTAACAGCGTAGAGCAGGGCCAATTGATCCAAAAGTATTGGCACCAAGGAGGCCGCCCTGCCACTTAATTGGAAGGACACGGAGGTTACTGCAATAGTGACAAACACAAGGACGATATCTGCAATTTCACTGGAAATTTATAAAATTTTAATCTATATGATTTATTTAAAATTAAAATTCCACTAAAGTTTTTATTAATGATTTGTGTTTTATTTGTTCAAGTTTTTTTTTTTTACAAATTTGACATACAGATCGCACGATTTTGCAAATGTTTTTTAGGTGATTTTTTTTAATCATAGTGAAGTTGTTCTGGCATGCTAAGCATGGCGGAGTGTAAAAATTAATACGGATAAACATTTTGTGATATGTAAAACGATACATTGGCTACTTAAAGTACTAAAGTTTAAATACAAAGATACGGAAACTTACAATTTGTAAAAAAAGGCAAATATTGTTTTCAAGTTAAACCAAAACCATTGTTGTTATTCATTCGTGTTAATTTCTTATTTAGTATTCTTCACCATGACCGTTTGAATATTATTCGCGGTGTATTTTCATTTTTCTATGTTGAATTTACAATTCATCTGTAGCTCAAGAATAATGAGTGAACAATGGAAGGTTCGTTCATACTATATTAGGTCTCATGTAATTAATATACGTTGTATTAGGCTACACGGGTAAACGGGCTCTTAAATGTAATCTAACCGGTCACGTGTATCGGGCGAAAGCCCAAGTAATCCCGAGCCCGGCCCGTAGAAATACCAAGGCATGAAAGCCTCTTGGTATTAACTATAAATACCTCTCTCCATGTATGGAGAGGGGGTTGGTTCTTGTTAATTCTCATTTGTAATTTTACAAGTAATCATCCATCTTTTTCTTCTCTCTACCTTTCTCTCTCTAACTTCTCTCTAAACTTCTACCATATTTTCTCATCTTATTTTCTTGTTTCCATAATGAAGTGAAAGTGATATATTTAATGACGACATTTGGTATCATTCGCCACGGGTGGGTTTAGTGTTTTTTTTTTTTTGTGGTAATTTACTTTGAGCATTATAGCATTCGGCTAATTTCTTTTGTTTGGAAAGTTTGGTTTTTTTGTTTTTTTTGGCATATTATCTCATTCGTTTTTTATAGACGTTTATTTTGTGGTGATTTAAAGTTTATTTTGGGATTATAGACGTTTCTTTGGTATCACGTTTCACGTTTTCTCCACTGTATCACGTTTTGTTTTCTATTATTTTTTTTCTTCTCCACTGTTTCACGTTTTGTTTTTTTTTTAGTTCAACGTTTATTTCCATTTCTTTCCAACTGGGTCTTTAACACAAGCTACACAGTAACAATCGAACGAGCATCAGTTTTAGAAAGATCGAACGAGCATCATTCTATTTGGTTCGAACAAGAGACCATCGAACAAAGACCATCGAACAAGAGACCATCGAACAAGAGACCATCGAACGAGTAGAAACCTTAAAGGATCGAACGAGCGGTCTTTGCAAGGATCGAACGAGTGGTTTTTCATAGGTCCGAACGAGTATTTTGTTTGAAGACCGAACGAGTAGTCTTTTCGAGGATCGAACGAGTAGTCTTTTCGAGGATCGAACGAGTAGTTTCTTCGAGGATCGATCGAGTGTTTTCTTTCAAGGACCGAACAAGAGCATTCTTCAAGAATCGAACGAGTGAAATAAAGACGACCGAACGAGAAAATTTTTATACGTTTAAGTGTTTTCGGTTTTCGGTTTCGAGTGACGTTAAACGACGGGACTTGAGAGATATACCATCGTGTTCGTGACATCGTTTCGATCAACGTGATATATTTATTTTTTACCGACGATTACCGTATCACTCCGCGAGAAGCAAATAACATACGTCGTTCTTATTTCTATAATTGTCAAAACGAGAAGATGATATAAAAGGAGGGAAACGTTTTTTATGTAGTATAATTCTAATTTTCCAACTTTGGCCCCTCAACTTCATAACATTTTTCATTTTTTACATTTAAATTTTAACAAGTTTACTAATAGTCCTTATTTTAAGAAGTTTTTTCAATTTTAACCTTTATTTTTCACAAAGTTTTATTTTTTAG
>BQNB010030402.1:0-29552 GCA_026074375.1 Tanacetum coccineum
AACTTTTGGGACCTGTTTAGCAAACTCTGATATTTTTAATGTATCAAATGTGAATATTTTTAAATGCAGTTTAAAACGTCTCTTTTTGAGGTTGTTTTCCGTGACTTGTACTTTGTGACCATGAAGTAGCACCCCAATTCTTACCGTTCCGCTGCTTGTCTGATTTTTGGGGGTGTTACATTAACTAACCAGTGTAGTTAGTTAATAAAACAACATGTATAGGCTTTTTGGTTGTAATCCTAGAAATTTACCAATTTAAACAAGTTACTCCATCTAAATCCATAGTACTCATTATTGTGGTCTCGAATGGGTATACCAAGCCAAGTTCTAAAGTCTACAACATCACCAGCACACTCATATTTTGTGGAATTTGGGTAAACATTTAGAAACGGATAAGGTTAAATCCTCACAATATCTAATAAGGGTTATTGTGTGCGGGTTATGTAACTAGTATTTTCACAAAAGTATGCTTGATTTTTTTTAAATCTGAGCATAATTTAAGCATTTTAATGTGAAAAATAAGACAAGTATGCATTCTAATTCTCATCCCCCCCACTTGAATTATACAACGTCCTCGTTGTATAGATAAAACATTAAAAACAAAAATTAAAAGAATTAGAATGAGAAAACTCCCCTGATATTTTGCTCGGTAGATTCTCCAAGTTGAGTTTATGAGCAAGAATGTGTGTTGTAATTGCGTCTGGATACCAGCATAACTACAACACATACATGATTCCAGATGATTGATACTTCACCAATTTAGTTGATTTCTTTGCAGCGAGGTCCTGTGCAAAATATAGGAAAAACATGCGAAATCCTATCTCGGTACCTACGGTTAATTATAAATAAACTAAAAAAACTGTATAGGAGACCAATATGCCGTATCCATAAGCTGGAATACGCTGTATTGAGAAACATGTAAAAAGTATCTAAATACGGGTCAGTCTACCGAATACGCCATATCATGTGCATGAATACACCGTATAGACAGAACTGACAATAATGTTTAAAGTGCTTAAAAAAATAAAGGACTGATAACGTCCATACATTCAATACGCCGTATGGTATGGAGCGGATACACCGTATTGATGTCTGGGAAGGCAGACTCGATAAAAATAAATAACAATCCGGGTTGTCTCTCGGGAAGCACTTTTCTTTCAGCTAGTCTTTAAGTTAGACTTTTTCTTCAGCTTCTCGGTGCGTGTTACCATCCATCCTTCTTCCATCATGCCAAAGATTTCTTGGTATGCATGGATTTCTTCTTTGCTTGTATTCGTCAAATCATCGTATTCATTTTATTTTATAGCCACATACTCTTCGTCATCCCTGAATGAATACTTGATCATCTTGAATCTTCTTATGTCGCAAACCGACCGCTTTTGATCATCAAATAATTCACATCTTTCTTCATCTTCGTGTTCCATCTCATACTCACATTCATTATTATCATGGTTGGTATTCTCAAATTTGTCCTCTTCTCCAACCTTCATTACTTCATTCATCATATTCGTCAAATATTCCTTCCATGATGGCTTTATTTTTTAAAGTTTCTTCCTTGAGTTTGCTATCCTTCAAAGCTTCGTACCATTCTAAATCTTGGTAACGGATTGTGTTTCCAACTATGTAAGCTCCAGGCAAGTTGTCTCCGTTACAATATCCATCATCTTTCCAGCTACAAGTTGGCCATTCCGAACATCCATTTTTATAATTAAAAGGCTAACAATGATTTCTAACTGGAGTGGGTTCTTCCCATGCTCCATTATCCATCTATGGTCTTTCATGTACCCATGGCACATCTTCATTCTATTCATAAATCCAGTTATCCTTATAATCTTTATAAGTTTTAAATCCCTCAATATTTTTGGTAAGCACATCTGGATTGATTTGTAAAAGATAATTAAACTCCTTAAAGGCCCTATACATAGGTGTCTCGAAGTCAAATACATTAGTGTCGATCCTAAAGATTTTAGCAACTTCATCTTCATCATCAAAATCTAAGGATTCTTCATCGGTGAGTTCAACTTCATCATCACCTCTAGCCTAATAAATCTATAGTGCATTCTTCGTATAATGAGCCATTGTCTTGTTGTTATAGGATTTTGAAGCTAAACATTCAGTAAATTCGACATCAGATGGATCATATTCTAAATCCTTACCAGATTCATGTGTCATTTGTTGTTTCGAATCATCATCTTCATTTAAGTCACATGGAATGTTAGCAAGTCCAGCAAATTCAACCACATAGGTAAACAAATCATTATCCATTCTGCTCACCCAGTTGAACTCTTTGTGAAAAATTTTAAGTGATGTATCACAAGCGAATGAACCATCACCGATCTTAAGAGATTCAAGTTTCTCGAACTCCTCCTTGATTACCTTTGTCATTGTACTGAAAATAACTATAAAATTCTCAGTAGAACCAGTTGGAAAAGGCGTGTATAAAATTTTAAGCTTTAAGTTCGAGTATGAAAAACTCCTTTTTCACTGTATCAGATGATCAATACGCCGTATTCAATTATTCAGAATATGCCTTATTAATCTGTTGAATGAATACGCTGTATTGGATAAGAAATTTAGATACACCGTATCCAATGGAAGTGGATACGCCGTATCAGGTTTATCGACCAGAACAGTGTATGGAAAACAATTAAGTATACAAAACAATTAAACTAACAAATATACAAGCAAATACACAAATATACAGAATTTTACAAAATTTTACACTAATCTAAATTACACTAATCCTAGAGGTTAGATCTAATCTAATGCTAATTAAACAAATATCAAATAAAAAAATTTCACTCCTTACAAGGAACAACGAACGCCAAAAACTTGATTGTGCTGTCGTTGTAGGTTGTATTTATTGATTACCAAGTTTTAAGTTTATATTTTGCCGACTTTACCTAAATCAACACTTTAACGGGCAGTGTACCCGGTCAGATGGAGTTTCGTGGTAAGTAGGGTGTCGATCACTAAGATCGAGAACTAATCTTTTATTTTATTAATATTTTGGGTTTTACTAAACTAAGTTAATTTAAACTATGTTAATTCTATTCTATGTTAAACCTATGCTAAACCTATGTTAATCTTAATTCTAATGGATAAAGGGGTTTTTCAGCCTTGAAGAGCTGCACAGGTTGTGGTGACTTAGATCTACAAAAAGAACAATACACACGCCAGCAGACAAACAAAAGATAAAGAGACGTCTAATATAAAATAAAGATAAGAAAATAACTATATAAAAAATAGGTGGGTCCAATATAAAAAACTGTATTAACCATAATTAATCTAATTAGAACGTTGGTTAGTTTATTTAGTGCAGTGAATACTTATCTCGAGGCGGCATATCATTGTTAAGACTTATGAGTTACTTCTTCCTAAGATCTAGACACGTAGAATTTTGTCACAATTAAACGCATCCGCATAAAGCATCATATTTGCTGATTATAATCTATGGCAGGGATTAAAGCAATGGTGATCTTGTTAAACCCTAGCTTATGGAAACTTTACCTGCTTACTACTTAAATGTCAATTTATATACCAATAGTTTTACTACCAAGTCTTTACCAATTGATAAAGAACATACTCTGATAGGAATGTACTGTTTATTTTAGTTTCAGGTGATAGCCAAGGGTCACCTGCCGGTCTAACTAAGCTCACTAATCTAAAGGCGAAGATAGGTCATTATTTATGATCTTGTCGGTCTAGATATATAAATCACTATATAGAGAGCCATCCTGGCATCTAGCTAACTTGGTTCGTATCACTAGATCCAGTTGAATGATAGTCGCAAAAAAACACGTATAACAAGTATAAATTTATAAACATAAACAAGCAATCAACGATAAATTAAGTATTCGAGATAAACAAACCAAACATTCAAATCTTCATAATAATTGCTAATACCCAAGGGTATTAACCCTCAAACGTCATAATCAATACAAGAGTAATAATCCAACCAAGGTAAATGAACGATACCAAAAATCAAACGATTACTAGAGTATAGGAGATTACATAGTGTTTCCTATAGAATGAGTAGCTTTGCTTGACCTCTTCTGCTCTTCTTGTCTTCTGAAAATTGACTTTTGTGGTTAAGGTATCGAAAATATGATCAATCACACTGAAAACCCGTTTTTAGGTTTTCTATTTATACTGTCTGGAATTTGGTCGATATGGCGTATCGAAAGTCTTGGATACGGTGTCATCAAGGTTTGTTGGAGTAGGGAGCGACGTTCTATATCTTCTTAAATCATATATTACTTTAAATTGAATACGGCGAATAGACTCCCTTCCTGATACGCCATATTGATCTTAATCCTTCTTGGATCTTTGTAAGTGAACGGCACAGATACGCCATCCCCTTGATGGATACGCGTTAGGAATGTCAGAGTCAATATTATAAATTGTCTTCGTTTAGCTCCAGAAATGTGTGCGCTTTTCGGCTAATCTTCACCAAGTACTCTATAATTACTCCAATTCTCAAATACAAACGATTAAGTAACAATTCTTGCAATAATTATACAAAATGGGTTATTTACATAGGATAAATGATACTATAAAAGTAACATTATTTGATGTCATCATGCATATTTGGCTTAAAAATAAGCTCTCGGATAGCTTATTTTAGGTTTTTATAGGCTTATATGTCTCGAAAATATCAAGGGTCAAAAGAAATGTGGTTTTGGTTATTTACTACTTTTGTTAGATTTTTATAGCTTATTTTGGTACCTTATTTCAAGAAATAAAAGTACTACGTAGCTTAATAGCTTATTTATAAGTTATATATGTTGGTTTTGGGCTTATTAGGCCACGGCCCAAAAAGGGACAATAAGCGGTGGCTTATTTGTCACCTTTTTGTGGTTCGGCTTATTTCCATAGCTTTTGGTTAGCTTATTTTGTATACTAGAAATGCTTATTCGCGTTATTTTATAACTTATTGTTTATTTTGGACTTGTATAAATTTATGGAAGTGGTTGTTTGGGCTTATACATGCCGCGGCCAAAACTATGGCCTAATAAGCTTCGGCTTATTTTCGGGGCTTTTCGTTCGGCTTATTTTATACTTATTCGTAATGCTTATTTAAATTGATATATTGGGTTATTAATATTATCAGACTTTTCGTTATTTGGGTATTGTGCTAAATATGAAATAAGAACTAAAATGTGTGATTTTGGGCTAATATTGGGCCTTACGACCCAATAAGCTATAAAACTAGTCACCTTGATCAATTTAAACGGATTTTGATAGATTTATACTTGTATATAATAGGATAGTTAAAATAGTCATTTGAAAGCATGTTTTGATAAAATATCACTTAAACTTAGATTATGGCATTTTGTCGAGAATTTGTGTATTTGAGGAAAGTGTTTGAAAATGAGGTTTAAAAACTTGGAAAACGTTTTATAAACTAACGGGTCAGCCGGAAATTTTTTAAAAAAAAAATACGAATATCTTAGAATAATTACCCAAAAGACTAAATAATAAAATATGTATTATTTTTAATAACCGACTAAAAGACGATAATATATATAAACTCTATAAAATATAAAACTCCTTACCATTCCATCTTGTGCACTTAAGACGAGTAATACTCATACTTTTAAACGCTAAATTTAAAACTGAGGGTTACCGAGAACACTGTAAAACTTATTCAAATAATGGACATCGTGTATACATTTACTTTTAATTTCTAACTACATAATCATATTTTACTTGACTATATCTAATCAATATAGTACCTAATATCTAGTGATACATATATAACTAATGGTTGTAAACTAAACTTTAATAAACTGCTTAAACTAGTTGTAGTGTGTAGGTGGGTGTGGTTGGGGATACTAACTAGGTTGGTGCCTTTGCGTATATTATCTTTGAGTCCTACTTATCGACCATCACACAACCAATAATAAAAAGGACAATTGTACAACACATTTTGAGACTCTTATGCATCAACCATAAACATACATTTAAAACATAAATCTGAATCGGACATTAACTGGACTAGGTTGTGACTGGACGCCGTTGCATACTATTGTTTGATCATCTTTTGTCAACTACTTATCATCTTTGTTTGAGGTGAGTTCTCATAGCCCCACTTTTTAAACCATTTTCGTTGGGGGAAAATGATACTCCAAGTCTATTTTCAAACTACTTTACTAATGGCAAAACAATTTCTACGTTTTTGGACAATGCTATGTGCCTATGATTACTTATGTGAATGCCATGAGATCTATGTATGCAAATTCTATTCGAACATCCATTCATGCAAGGTTCTAGTTGAACTTTTGCATAAGACTATTTAGCTGAGTGTGTAGCTCTAGTTGGTAGGCGATAGGTTTGGAAATCTATAAGCGCATAGACCACTATTGACATGTTGAATGGGTTTGGACTGCTATGATATGATGTGTTATTGGAAATCTAATTACTACTGCTTGCATTCTGCTTTCATATTGCACTATTGTCCACTCTTAAATTCTACCACAACAACTGGGTTTACCTCTAAACCTACGAGCTCACCAACTTTATGTTGACCTTTTCGAGTATCATTTTTAGGTGATGCGAAAGCTCGGTGATATTCAAGTTAGCAAGCCTATTAGTAGACTTAAGATCATCCGATGAGGATTCATTCTTTGGAGACGGCATTTTAGGAGTTTATCTATGTTATGTTATGGATCTTTAGACATGTATCACTTTGACGTTGAGTAGTTGATTTGTAGTAATTCAAACTTTATGATGTGTGATTCGATTCATTTTGGCACAAGTCCCATGCTTGTTGTCGGAGGACGTCGTAACACATTATTTCAATGCATTAGTATTCTCTATGTTGACGCCTTGTGTTATGATGATCAATTTCTCCGCCACGCCTCGAGTTTCCGCCTTAGTCGGGGTGTGATAGCTATACCACCATTTAGGCCAATACTCCCACCATCAAATACCTTTGTCCCTCTTGATCAATCCTTATGGATTGAAGGACCTTCATCCTTTCCTTTACCTTAAGTACATTCATGTCCTCATTGCCAACGAACTCGAACCATTGTTCATGATTTTCAGGACAAAATGAGATTCATGATAAACCACATCCTCGAGCATCTCACCAACCAAGAACCATGAAGTGGTGATTGAAAGATCAAATGACCTTATATTTTTGGAAGAATAGGTTAGCTAGAACTTGATCATGATTTTAGTTTTCGTTGTTAAAACAATGTGTTTTACTTCATGATTAGCTTGTTCTTGTAATCTTTAATGGAGACTAATTTTGTGCTTGATTACTCACTTGCTTGTTAATAATCTTGGTTTAAGTGTGATTGAATGAATGGCAATAAGATCAATTTGTTGTCTGTTTTAACATGCTTAATGTATTCTTTGAATAAATTACTTCCTGCCAAAAATAGGTCAAGCTGACTTTGGTTTAGGTCAGTCGGTTTTTTTTTTTTGTTTTTTTATTCCTTTCCATTCTGGAAGGCCGGTTCCATTTGGCAAGGGAACCGGATGCAACCGGCTGCACATGGTCGATTTTTTTCTTGTTCTTTAATTCTCATAAAACTTACTGGGGTCTCCCTATCTAGGGGGAGTTTATCTCTCGATATTAAGACATTTTACTAACTTGTGTCTTTGTTGCATTCAAATTTTGTTTGGATTCCTTGACAACCTCATTTAGGGGGAGCTTTCGTCAAGGAGGAGCATTTCATCTGATTCCTTATGAATCATCATTAGTTTTGAGATTCGTCAGTCCTACTCATATTTGTTGTTTTATAGCATTGCATATGAAGGTTAGTTTTTCTTCGACGCTCTTTTTGTTTCAACAAAAAGGGGGAGAAGGAAGTAAAAACTCCAATTTAAATCTTATAAATTTCATAGTTTACTTCCGATAAGTTAATGTTTTGTCATCAACAAAAAGAGGGAGATTGTTAATACAAATAAACTGTAAAAATGTTTATTTATATTTTACGATATATCCGTGTTTTGTCGATAACAATCATAAAATCATCGGAATTATAAAATAGAGCTTATTCATTTTAAACCAATAGTTTTCTAACTCGACTATTATCACTCTTCTCTTATCATACTCATCATTTGCATCATACATCATTACTGTGATTGCATTACCATAAAACTCAGACGCTTATCAAAACATAGCATGATATATTTAAATCAACTTAGTCACCTTGGTTAAATAATATATACACTTTTGGTTTTTCCAAAATAGAGTAAATGCTTAGAATTAACATAATAATCTTAAAGTTTTTTCTCACCACATTTCTATATAATAGAAATATAACTTTTTGATATGGTTACATCATAAGAGACATCAACACAAAATAGTCTAACAGATTTTGTAATCTAATAATTTCAAGATTGTTTCAGAAAGGTCGGTACATGCTTTACACTGCCGGTTCCCAGATCCGGTAAAACCGTGCTACAGGACAAGTGTCAGACTGCCGTTTCCATGTCTTTACACTGGCCGATTCCCAGAACCGGTAGAAACAGGCTATAGGGCAGCCAATTCCATAGGCTTATAACGGCCAGTTCCATCCTGCAGATGGAACCGACAGAACCGTGTTATAGTACCAAATTATACCTATAAATTCCAAGTCATTTCTCATGTTTTAATGATCCATTCTCATATACTTTTTAGTTACATTTATATAACCTCTGATCTCAGATCATGTTTTGTATCATACTAGAGTTTTGGTGATTTTCTTAATAGGAAAAGATTTACCGGTTTATGCATACGAGATCAAGCTTCAAGGTTTGCTTGTTGTAAGTGTCTCCCATCTCAAGAAGATCTATCTACTGATCTTGAGTCATTATTTCATCCATCTTATTCATTCAAATCTATCATTGTAATGTGTCGAGAGTATACAGTGAAAAACTTGTTAGTAGAAAGTTAGGATTTTGGTTGTATATTGTGAGGTCAGTTCTATGTTTGTTAGAACCTAGCATTTAAGATTGAGGTAATTGTTGTGGGTTTGTCCTTCCATACTTAGGACCATTGATAATTTAGCTTATACCCTGACATGAGCTGCTCGTGGTAGCCAACATTGTGAGGCTTCTCCATTGATTGAAGGAGTTTGGTGTCTAGTGACTTTGAACTCTCGAGTAGGTGACTCGGGGAATGGAGTAGGGCAAGGAAGGAGACCTTGTAGCCGAACCACTATAAATACTTGTGTCACATATCCTTTACTTTTTCTTTTTGCATATCACGTTAAATTAATTATATATATTATACTTACTCATAGATCCAATAACTCACCAAACAAATTAACAAAGAATTTTTAAATCGAAATTATAATTGGTAAAACTATTTAACCCCCTTCTAGTTTTCCACATAATTATTTTTGTTTATGATCTTTAGACTCATTTTGCGTAAACGGTGATATTCACTATCTAATTCAAGATCGTCTATTGATGATATATCATCACTATAATATTCGGTTTCGGAAAGTACCTCATTAGATGCTTGAGCCATGAGACACGTTTTGGTCTTTTCTTCTTCTTCCTCGCCGCTATCACTCCAATATCCTCCAATAAAAGAACTTTGATTTTTGTTTCTTGGTGGCTTCGGACATTCTCTAATAAGGTGATTTGGATCTCCGCATCTCAAGCACTTTATTTTGCTCTTTCCATTCTTGTCATCCCAACTACTTTGGAATGACTTCTTTTCATCTCGAGGTTGTCTTACGAATCTACCTCTCTTTTTGAAAAACTTCTTGAAGTTTTTAACTACCATGGCGTATTCTTCATCTTCACTCATGGACGCTGAACTTTCTTCATCACTAGATTCCTTTTTAGCCTTTAATGAAAGAGATGTCATTTGTTCTCTCTCACCTTTGACTATTTTGCAATCTTTCTTAATTATTACTCCATAAACATTTAAGTTACTGATAAGTTCGTCAAGCGATAGTGATGTCACGTCCTTCGATTCTTCCATCGCGGTAACCTTTGCTCTCTGTTTAGGATGTAGGGCCCTAAGAAATTTCCTAACATAGTTCTTGCTAGAATAACCTTCATCAAGTGCTTTTAGACTAGTAATAATAATATTAAATCTAGCAAAGGCATTATCTATCGACTCATCTTCGGGAATAGTAAATTGTTCATATTGTTGAACAAGAAAATCTATTTTGTTATCTTTGACTTGAATATTACCGTGGTGAGTGATTAATAAAGTTTTCCAAATTTCTTTTGCGGTTTTGCACATAAAAAATCTTTCATATTCTTTACGTGGCAAAACATTACGTAGTATAAATCACCATTTTTGCTTCATTATTTTTAGCAAGCCTTATTTTAAGATCATTACTTTGTTTATCAAAAGGCGCAATTTCATTCTTTTTAGTTAAAGGGTTATTTTCAATAGGTTGAAAATCACTATGGGTAATGACATGCCAAAGATCTAGATCTTTTGATTTCACATAAGTCTCGAATCTATTTTTCTAGTAAATAAATTCATCGCTTTCAAAAAGTGGTGGTATTTGCATGTATTGTCCTTCTAGATATTTTTCAGACTCTATATATCGATTCAAGTTTTAAGATTCGGTTTATTTTAAAAATCTTAAGTTAGCCTGATCCTGATACCAATTGTGGAAAATTAGAAGGAGGGTAAAATAGATGTATATACAGATTTTTTAACATTTAAAAATCTTGTTCAAAACTTATATATCGAGTTTTAGGGTGAGATCAAACAATCAATAATATAACACAATATTAAAATAAGCAAATAATAAACTACCGAAAAAAAATGCAAGACAATAGTAAAGATTTAGAAAGATCAAACACATATTGAAGGATTTATAGTTGGGTTGGTAACTAAGCTCCTTTTTTAGCACTACTCCACTCCCCGAAACCAACTCGAGAGTTTACTTTACTAATGTCTAAAAAGCTCCCTTAGTACGGAGATAACCGTCGACAATTGTCGGCTGTACACCAATTTCAGACACTAAGGTAAAGTGTCGAGTTCTAATCTATCTAGAACCAATCTCTCAACACAAATAACAAATGTATTTTGAGGACCTAAATTTACTAACCGAACACAAACATATTTTTAGGAAACCTAAATACTCAACCCGATCTACTCGATCTAAATACTACACAAGATTGGAAGGTTATTTGGTTGATGTAGAAATTAAACTGAAAACGTAACAAGGTTACAAATGCACAAACTATAATGTACAAATTACAACAGATCTTACTTAGCTTGTTAAAGCTTAGTTGTATTAGATAGATCCAAGACAACTATAGTAGAAACTAATATTGAGAATATCACAAACTATGCGGAATCTAGTTTGTAATAATAAGAAGAACATAGCTTCTTAGCTTGTTGAGAAACTTTGAATAAGAAGAACACTATATCTACACAAGATCTCATAATCAAAGAGAAGATGGAATCACAGTCAGAACTTACTAAAACAATTGTCGTACACTAAAACTCTTAAACGTCAAGAACCGTAAGACTATGATCTATGAAGCATGAGAATGGAGCAATATCTTACTCATATTGATTATGCTCTTTGGGAGGTTACTGTGAATGGTGATGCACCTTATGTAGTTGCATTAGCTAGTACTGGTGCTGAAGGTCCTATTCCTCTTAAAACTGCTAAACAAAAGCTAGCAAGGAAGAATGAATTAAAAGCAAAAAAGTACTCTGTTGCTAGCCATTCCTAATGAGCACCTACTGAAGTTTCATGTCTGTAAGGATGCAATGTCCTTACGGGAAGCTATCAAGAATAGGTTTAGAGGCAACAAGGAATTAAAGAAAATGCATAAGACCATTCTCAATTAGAATTATGAAAACTTTACTGCATCAAGTCAAGAAGGACTGGATAAAACCTATGATAGGTTTCAAAAGCTTATTAGTCAACTTGAAATCCATGGTGAAGTTATCTCTCAGGAGGATGCAAATCTGAAGTTGTTAAGAAGCTTACCATTAGCTTGGAACAATATTGCTTTAATCATGAGAAACAAATTTGATCTAGACACATTAAGCATGGATGATTTATATAATAATCTGAAGGTGTATGAATCTGAGATCAAAGGCAAATCAAGTTCAAGCTCAAATTCTCAGAATGTGGCTTTTGTTTCCTTAGATAACTCTAGCAATACTAATGAAATAGTTAATACTACTCATAGTGTTTTTGCTACTAGTTCTAAGGATCAAGCTTCTATTGCATCATATGCTAATGATGTCATGTTTTCTTTCTTTGCTAACCAGTCCAATGCCCCACAGTTGGACTATGAAGATTTGGAACAGATTGATGCTAATGATCTTGAAGAAATGGATCTCAAATGGCAAGTGACAATGCTTACCATGAGAGTTAAGAGGTTCATAAAGAAGACAGGAAGGAAGATGGATTTAAATGACAAAAAGATTGTTGGCTTTGACAGACAAAGGATGAATGCTACAACTTGCCATAGCTTATGTCCATTTTGCTAGAGATAGAGCAGGGGCTCCAAGGAATCAGGGGAATAGAAATAGAGATGCTCCAAGAAGGAATGCACCAGTGGATACATCTACTACAAATGCCTTGGTTGTTCAAGATGGGATAGGTGGTTATGATTGAAGCTTTCAGGCTGAAGAAGGCATCACAAACTATTCTCTAATGGCCTATACATCCCAAAGTTCATCAAGTTCATCAAGTTAGCTACTGAGATACATACTTCTCATAAACATATACTAAAATCAATGAAACTCTTCAAAAAAAATATAAGAACAACATCGTGAAGCCTCTTAAATAAATCTAATCTAAAATTATAGGAATCAAATATTAATATAATGCATTAAAGTAAGGAAGTTGTTCATGAAAAGAATGAAGTTTGTTTATGAAGAAAGATGATTGCATTTTAAAAGTATGAAGTCCAAAGAAAGATATTTCAATCAAGACCTTAAAATCAGTAGAAGAAGCTTAAAAGAGAAAGATGATTGAAACTTAAACTAGTAAAAATTGAAGAATCATCAAAGAATCTAACTAAACTGATTAATAGTCAAATAAGTGCTAAAGACAAAACTAGTCTTGGTTATGATAGTCAAATGAATGAGGGTGAACTGATTCATAGTGTGTTTAACAGTAGAGAAAGTGATGTTGAATATAGTTTAAGTAAATGATAAATTCAAAACAGGTAGAAGGGTTTCATGCAGTTCCCCTCCCTACACTGGGAAATACATCCTTCAAGACCTACTTATCCTTTGCAGTTAGATGATTCTTCATATAAGACTAAAGTGAGTGAAACTGAAACTATTATATCTAATACTAGTAAGGAAATTGTATATAATCCTAAACTATATTGCCCTAGTTTCCTATCTTGAAGAATATGATACTGTAGTGTGTTTAGGACCTAACCTGATTCAGACAAAACCAAGTTTTTACTAAAATCAATTTTGTCAAAATTGTGAGAAAGGTAAAATCTTTTAATAAGAAAACACACATAGGCAAGTAAGTAGTCCTAAGAAAAGTCCAGAAAGTCCTAGTGATTAATAGAAGAAACTGGAATGTGATTATGACTCAAAACTAGGAATGGTTTTGAGTCAAATAAGAAAGCTTGTTTATAATGTGGAAGTCTCAACCATTTAATCAAAGACTGTGATTTTCATGAAAATAAAATGGTAGAAAAACCAGTGTTGAATAATAAGGGAAGGGTTACTGGTCAAAGGGAAATTAGACTAGTATGAAACAATGCTCAGAGGGTGAACCACCAAAATAAATTGACTCACCCACATCCTAAAAGGAATTTTGTTCCAACATCCGTTGCAACAAATCGAGACCAGTACCCAAGTTATGCTGCTTAGGCAAATCTCTCCAAGAGCATTCAACATCAATTAGTACTGCCAGGCCTGTTAATATTGTTGCCCCTAAACCAAAAGTGAATGATGCATTACCCACAACATATTCTTATTTTAAAGCACATTCATCAGTAAGAAGGGCTTTTAACCAAAAACCAGCAGCTAAAACTAATAATTTTAATGAAAAAGTTAATACTGCTAGGGTTAACAATGTAACTACTACTGAGCCAAAAGCAGTAGTTAGTGCTGCTAAGGGAAATAGGGAAAATGTTGTTAAGTCCTCAGCATGCTGGATTTGGAGACCAACAGGAAATGTTATTGACCATACCTCCAAAGACAATGGATCATACATGCTTAAAAGATTTAACTATGTTGATCAACAAGGCAGACTCAAGTCAGTAATGGCTTGGGTCCCTAAGAGAACTAATCCTCTTACTTTAAGTTCAAGGTAATCCACACAATATACTATATACAGGATCAAGGGTTTTTGACAGTGGATGCTCTAGGCATATGACTGAAACAAGACCTTCTTACAGATTATCAAAAAAATTAATGGTGGATTGATGGCATATTGAGTAAGGTCCTAAAGTAGGTAAAATTACTAGAAAAAGTAAAATTAGTGACAGGTAAATTAGAACATTGAAGATGTATAACCTTTGAAAGGTACTAAAGTTTAACATTTTCTCAATCCATAAATGAGTGACAAGAAATAAACAATGTCTTTTCCACTGAGACTAATGTCTTGTTCTCTTCTCCTGACTTATGCAACTCTTGATGAAAGTCAAGTCTTTGTTTAAAGTTCCTAGACATGACACCATTATAGTTTTGATCTATATAATGTTGTTCCTCAGGAGTTTTGACTTTTTATTTGCAAATGAATACAATAAGATGAGTCTAATATTATGCATAGGAGGCTGGGTCCATAATAAACTTTAAAACTATGAACAAACTTGTGAGGGGAAACCTTGTAAGAGGATTGCCTTCAAAGCTTTTTGAAAATGACCATACTTGTGTTGCTTGTCAGAAGGGAAAGCAACACAAAGCCTCTTGTAAGACCAAGCTTGTGAGCTCTCATATATCTCTTTTAAATATGTTCCGAAAAATTACCGGTTACGCGGTAATCGCTTTTATGTGACAATAAAAGACCAAAAATCAAAAAGTCAAGTCAGACCCTAAAAGTCAAAGGGAAAAATCGTCATTCAAAATTTCGAAAATTCTTGGATGTTACAACTACTGTTAGTATATATTAGTACTGCTAGTACTAAAGTTACTACTGCTTATGTTTATTAGTACTGCTGGTACAAAAGTTACTGCTGCTGGATTACAACTGCTAGAAGAATTACTACTGTCAAAAAGATAAAGACAAGTAAAGAGATAAGGATTGTTTGGAGAACAAGAATACTTTCAAAGATAAGTATTGAGTTATTTTTGTAAAAGATATATATAAGTTATTTGTTTAAAAGATCATGATAACTTAGGAAAGTATTGTAAGCCTTGTAAGACTCCTTGGTGTATAAAAGGAGGTTCTAGGGTATAGAATTCAATGTATCAAAACGAGTCATTGTCATAGCTTCAAGGTTGTAAACCCTAACACAATCAAAGAGTGTTCGTATTAATATATTGGAGCTTATTGTTTTTGGTTGTATTTCTGTCTGTTAAACATTCATTACTGTTATTCTTCTTAGTGGTATAAACTAGATTTCGCATAGTTTATATTATACACTCAAAGTTTCAGTCTTAGTACCTTTGGATTTATCCAAGGATACTAAACCTTACATCAAGCTAAGAAGTTTAAGATCTGTTCATTGGGATTAACAGAAATGGACCTAATTGGCTTTTTGATATAGATGCTCTAACAATATCTATGAATTATAAGCCAATTGTTGCTGGGAATCAAACTAATGGTAATGTAGGTACCAAAGAAAACATTGATGCATGTCAAGCTAGGAAGAAGATAGTACCTAATCAAGAGTATATACTGCTACCATTGTTGACATCTGATCTATCACTCTCTAAAAGTTCAAAGGATTCTCCTGATGTTAGGTTCAAACCATCAGGGGAGGAGGAAAAGATAGATTCTGAGCATCAAGAGAATGAAGATAGTGAGGTGTCAAATACAGAGGAGCCAAGAGTTAATCAAGAACAGGATGCAAATGTCAACAGCACTAACAACATTAATACTGTTAGTCCAACTGTTAGTGATGCTTACATAGAAAATAATGTTGTTGATGAGAATATAGTTTATGGATGTATTGATGATTCAAATATGCCTAATTTGGAAGAGATTGTTTATTCTGGTGATGATGAAGAAGTTGATGCAGAGGCTGACATGAACAATTTGGCTACAAATGTGCCTGTCAGTCCTATTCCAACTACAAGAGTTCACAAGGATCATCCACTTAAACAAATCATTGGAGATTTACATTCAGCACCTCAAACCAGAAGGGTGACAAAGAATTTGACTGAACATGGTATGTTTAGTTCAGTACAACAGAGAATCAACCATAAAGATTTTCATAATTTTTTGTTTGCTTGTTTTCTATCACAAGTAGAACCCAAAAGGTGATCCAAGCTTTGACAGATCCAAGCTGGATAGAAGCAATGCAGGATGAGCTTCTATAGTTTAAATTACAGAAGGTTTAGACTTTGATTGATTTACCATATGGCAAGAGGGCCATTGGTACTAAATGGGTGTACAGAAACAAGAAAGATGATAGAGGTATTGTGGTTAGAAACAAGGCAAGACTGGTGGCACAAGGTTACACCTAAGAAGAAGGAATTAATTATGATGAAGTTTTTTCTCCTGTTGCTAGGATAGAAGCAATTAGGTTATTTTTTGTCTATGCATCATTTATGGGGTTTATTGTGTACCAGATGGATATGAAGAGTGTCTTATTATATGGTACTATTGAAGAGGAGGTGTATGTGTGCCAAACTCCTAGTTTTGAAGATCCACAGTTCCCTGACAAAGTTTATAAGATAGAAAAAGATTTATATGGTCTACATCAAGCTCCTAAAGCCTAGTGTGAGACCTTATCTACCTACTTATTAGAAAATAGATTTAGAAGAGGCACTATAGATAAGACTTTGTTCATCAAGAAGGACAAAGGTGATATCCTATTAGTACAGGTGTATGTTGATGACATCATCTTTGGGTCTACAAAGAAGTCTTTATGTGTTGAGTTTGAGCAGATGATGCACAAGAGATTCCAGATGAGTTCTATGGGGGAGCTTACTTTCTTCTTAGGGTTACAAGTAAAGCAGAAAGATGATGGAAATTTCATCAGCCAAGACAAGTATGTGGTTGATATATTGAAGAAGTTTGATTTTGCCACTGTGAAGACAGCAAGCACTCTAATTGAGACTAACAAGGCATTGCTCAAGGATGAAGAAGCTGAGGATGTGGATGTTCATTTATACAGATCAATGATTGGATCATTGATGTACTTGACAGCTTCTAGGCCTGACATAATGTTTGTTGTTTGTGCTTGTGCAAGGTTCCAAGTTACTCCTAAAGTTTCACATCTTCATGCTGTGAAGAGGATCTTTAGATACTTGAAAGGTCAACCTAAATTGGGCCTTTGGTATCCTAGAGATTCACCATTTGACTTGGAAGCTTTTTCAGATAGTGATTATGCTGGAGCTAGCCTTGACAGGAAATCCACAACAGGAGGTTGTTAATTTCTTGGCAAAAGGTTGATTTCATGGCAATGTAAAAAGCAAACTATTGTTGCCAACTCAACAACTAAAGCAGAATATGTTGCTGCTGCTAATTGTTGTGGACAGGTGTTATGGGTTCAAAATCAAATGCTTGATTATGGGTTCAACTTTATGAACACCAAGATTTACATTGATAATGAAAGTACAATCTGTATTGTGAAAAATCCAGTGTTTCACTCTAAAACCAAGCACATAGAGATTAGGCACCATTTCATCAGAGATTCTTATGAGAAGAAGTTGATTCAAGTGATCAAGATTCACACAGACCACAATGTTGCAGATCTTCTCACAAAGGCTTTTGATGTTAGCAGGTTTAACTTTCTGATTGCTAGCATTGGATTACTTAATCTCTGAAGTATTGTTTAAGGGTTTGAGCGGGAGGTTAATTAAGATTGGATGAAAGGGAATGTATCATTTGCCAGACGTATTGTGATAGGTCAGACAACCCCACTGTTCCCCACACATCCACATCTGCTCAGCTCTCTAATGAAGAACCAATCACTATTTTATCATCATCTCAACTCAAAAAGACCCACAAACCTAGGAAAGCCTAAAGGACCACTAAGATATCTCAGTCTAGTGGACCTATTCACCTTGTTGCAGATGAGACTGTCATTAAGGAGTGGGAAGACAGAATGGAAAGGGCTGCCAACGTACTGCTTCATAGCTTAGAAGAGCGCAGGACAGTTGGTACATAAAAGGACCCAATCCATGGACAACAATTATGAGTCTTTTCTTCAGGAACTGATTCCGGTAGTGGTCCCATGGTGCCAAGATACATATTGGTTTAGGGTGTGAAGCTCAATTAGTTTGAGGCTGCATATAAACAGTCTAATGATCCACCTCCTCTCAAGAGTCTAACACCATTAGGATGTAAGGAGTGCAGCATCGTAACTAAAGGAATGATGGGAATTTAGTACCAATGCTGTAAGGGCTTGTCGATTTGTTATATATAAAAAAAGATAGAGTGAATTGGTGAGAAAAAGAATTAAGAGATATGTGAGCTGAAAAATAGAAAGAGAGTTGTTGAGATAATATAAACAAGATAGAGTGAATTGTCGTGAAGAAAAGAAATGATGAGATATTGTCTATGATCAAAAACAAAAAAAAAAATAGAAAGAAGCTTCGTGAGAATCAAAATTCATGATGAAAGCTTTTTGGAATTTCAATTGGTGTTAATGCTGTGTATCAAAGTTAATTTGTTGCGAAGATTAAACTTACTGCTACTGCCAGTACAAGTGTATGTTGTTAGGCATTCACTTACTCACTGTTAAGGATAAGTTAATTGTGCCAGGCATAACTTACTTCTGCTAGGTTTTGGTTAATACTGTTAGGCTTTCACCTTTATGCTGCCTGAGTTCAGTTAATGTTGTTAAGGGTGATTTCATAAATACTTTGATTAAGGGTTTTAATCACTCATTCAATCGATTTTACACCTTGATATACTCTCTAATCATAAACCCTAACTCAATTTCATCTTTAATCATCAAAACCCATCATAGACCCCAAAGTTTGCTGAAACTCACAATTTGGTTGCATTCTTGGAAAAACCCAAAGAAAGTAATGGGTTTGAAGGCATTATTGATTTTCTGAATGCAAGTTCTATCAAGTATGCGTTAATGGTTAATCCTACAGTATATGAATCATGCATTCAACAGATCTGGGCAACTGCTAAGGCTAAGACAGTTAATGAGGAGCGTTAGATACAAGTCCTCATAGATAAGAAGAAGGTGGTTATCACTGAGAAGAGTGTGAGAAGTGATCTTATGTTAGACGATGCTGAAGGGACTGAATGTCTGTCAAATGATGTAATTTTTAAACAGCTCACACTCATGAGGTATGAAAATCTTACACAAAAGCTTACATTCTATAAAGCTTATTTTTCTTCCCAATGGAAATTTCTTATCCATACCATACTGCAATGCCTTAGTGCTAAGACTACAGCCTGTAATGAATTTAGTAGCACTATGGCGTCTGCTATCATCTGTCTTACCACAAACCAAAATTTTAACTTTTCCAAGTACATTTTTGATAATATGATGAAGAACTTGGAGGGTGGGGTTAAATTTCTTATGTATCCAAGGTTTGTGCAAGTGTTCCTGTACAAACAAGTTGAGGGAATGTCCAAACATGAAGGGATTTATGTTACACCTTCCCATACAAAGAAGATTTTTGCCAATATAAAGAGGGAAGGAAAAGGTTTCTCTGGGAGAATCACCCCTCTATTTCAAACTATGATAGTTCAAGCTACAGAAGACATAGGTGAAGATTCAGCTGCTCCTACTGATTCCCATTCCACACCCATTATTACTCAACCATCATCATCTAAGCCTCAAAAGAAAAAGTCTAGAAGGAAACAGAGGAAGGATAGTGGTCCTACAGAGTCTATTCCTGATGAGGCTGCTAATGAGGAACCTATATATACCCCCTTCCTCTGATCCATCTCAAAGTGGTGAGGATAGATTGCAACTTGCTGAATTGATGATTTTATGTACCAAACTACAAAAACAGGTTTGGAGGAAGCAAAGGCTGCTCAAGCAAAGGAGATTGCCAGCTTAAAGAATAGAGTTAAGCAGTTGGAAAAGAGAAGGAAGTCAAGACCTTTAGGGCTCAAGAGGTTAAGGAAGGTTGGTTCAGCTAGCAGGGTAGAATCCTCTAATGATGTTAGTTTGGGTGCTCAGGAGGATGCATCCAAACAAGGGAGGAAAATAGCTAATCTTGATGCTGATGCAGAAGTGACTTTGATTGATGATACTCAAGAAATATTTGATGAAGAGATGTTGTTTGATGTACAAGATGATTTGCCAGGTAAAGAAGTTGTTGCTGAAAAAGAAGTTGCTAAAAAGGAAGTTAGTGTTGTTGATCCAGTTACTACTGCTGGTGAAGTAGTTACTACTGCCAGTGCTACAACAACTGTTAATGAGTTGACTCTGGCTCAAACCTTGATAGAGATTAAAGCAGCTAAACCAAGGGTTGTTACAACTTCTTCTACTACAATTACTACTGTTGTTTCTAGTACAAGACCAAAGGCAAAAGGAATTGTCTTTCATGATCAGAAGGAGCAAGCATCTGCATTTACACCAATAGTTTCTTCATCACAAATTCCACAAGCAAAAGACAAAAGCAAGGGAAAATGGTTGAGCTTGAAATGCCATTAAATAAGAAAGATCAAGTTGCACTTGATGAAGAACTGGCACTCAGATTGCAGGCTGAAGAACAAGCAGAGTTGGAAATAGAAAAAGTTGCACAAGAAGAAGCTATCAAAGTAGCAATTATTGAAGAACTAGATAGCATTCAAGCTATGATTGATGCTGATGAGCAATTAGCTGCAAGACTCTAAGCTGAAGAACAATTCTCCATTGAATAAAATTCAAGAATGTTAGTGGAGATGATAGCTGAAAGGAAAAAGTTCTTTGCAGCACAGAGAGCAGCAGAGCAAAGAAGTAAACCACCTACCAAAAATAAAATAAGGAATAGAATGTATACATACCTAAAGAATATGGGTGGATATAAGCACAATCAGCTCAAAGGAAGGATTTATGAAGAAATTCATAAGCTCTTTGACAAAGCATGCAAACAGGTAAGTTCATTTGTTCCTATGGATTCAGAGGTGGTGAAAAGCAGTGTAACAAGAACTGAAGGAAGTTCTAAAAGAGCAGGAGATGAGCTTGAATCTGATAAATCAAAGAAGTAGAAGATAGATGAGCATGTAGAAGCTAAAAAAGATGATCAAGAGGAGGCAGAGATGAAAATGCATATTGAGATAGTTAAAGATGATGAGGTAGCAATTGATGCTATACCTCTAGCTACTAAGCCTCTAGTGATTGTTGAATACAAGATTGATAAAGATGGAAGGATGGGATACTTTAAATTGATAAAGGCTAATTAAAACTCAAAAAGGTATTCATCAATGATAAAGATGCTTCAGGATATTAATAGAGAAGACTTGGAGACCCTCTGGAAGTTGGTTAAAGCTAAACATGAGAATACAAGGCCAGAGGAGGATTATGAAAGAATGTTCCGGGGTGATTTGAAAGTAATGTTTGAACGTGACATAAAAAGTAAAGTATGAAGAAATTTACAAGGGTACAAAGTGATTGTTTGGAAGCTGTTTGATAACTGTGGAGTGCATTTTGTGAGGTTTAAAAATCTACATATCTTTATGTTGGTTGAGAAAAGATATCCCCTTACACCAATAACAATCTTAAACATGCTGAACAAAAAGCTTCAAGCTGGCCGTTGGAATGAGATGTGTTATCAACTACTAAAGCTCATGAAAAAGCAAGAAAAGGGTCAATGAAGTGTTTGAATGCATCCTCCTAGTGATGGTGAAGACTTTTAATGAAACTTGAAGATTCAGAAGATGAACATCAAGTTTAGGAGAGGATTGTTGGGTTTAAAAGACTTAAAGATATTCTTAGAGTTACTGATGCTCAGGTATATATTAGTGTTGTCAATCATAACTTAGTACTGCTGGTAATACTAATGAAAATTATGCTAAGTAGTTAGTACTGGTAGTATAAAAGTTACTACTGCTAGTTACTACTATTAGTATAATTAGTACTGTTAGTATAAAGTTACTGCTACTAGTAGCAGTTAAGACTGCTCAGAGATGAAGACTGAAAATATACTAAGTAGTTACTATTGCTAGTACAAAAATTAGTATTGCTAGTGTATGTTAGTACTGCTAGAGTAAACTTCTAAGTTGGTTAAGACTGCTTGTGCTCAATTACAACTGCTAAGTGATTACTACTGCTGGAAGGAATATGCTGACAGAGATGAGAACAAAGATTGATTGGAGAACAAGAATACTTACGAAAATAAGTATTAGTTATTTGTAAAGAAGATATGTATAACTTATTTGTTTAAGAGGTTATGTTTGTTTATAGAAAAGATCTTGATAAGTTAGGAAAGTATTGTAAGCCTTGTAAGACTCCTTGGTGTATAAAAGGAGGTCCTAGGGTATAATGTTAGATGTACATCTTTGATATTCGTAGCTTCAAGGTTTTGTAAACCCTAACACTATTAAGAGTGTTCATTTTATATTGAGGCTGAAAGTTTGGTAATTTGTCTTGTTATTAATTTTATGTTACTGTTTTATAAAGAATTCTTCTTAGTATTATTGACTAGATTCCGCATAGTCTTTGATATTCATAATCAAAGTTTCTACCATAGTTGTCTTGAATTTATTTAATACAACTAAGCTTCTTACAAGCTAAGCAATATCTATTCAAGTGGGATCAACAATAGCCAAGACTTAGTCTTTGAGGCCTTTGACAAGAGACATATAGGAGAGGATGCCATTATATCTCCAAGAGACAGAGTATACAGATTGTTGCCTCAAGATCTAGTCAATAGATCAACACCTTCTAGATTACGAATAAAGCAGGTCTGTTGACGAAAAGCAACTTCAAGGTTCGAATCACAGAATTGCCCAACGGAGAATAAGTTGTGTCCAAGTCCTTCTACGTAGTAAACCCTTGATATCATAACATTCCCAATCTGATAATCACCATATCCCAATATCTTTGCCACGTGATCATTTCCGAATTTGACAGTACCCAAAAATTTATTGACGAAATTGGTGAGCTGAGAGCGATCTCCGGTCATATGCTTGGAGCAGCCGGAGTCCAAATACCAGAGAACAATTTGGACGACCTGCATTCATCAAGAGAGGAAGATGGAACATCGGAAACTATGGATCCCCAAGATTGACTGGGTTCCTTTTTGTTAGCAGATACAGATTTAAGAACTTTAGATTTGCTAACAGGAACATTAGTTTTAGATTTCCTAGGTTTCCTTGAGTAAACCAATGTTACGACAGGCTTAGGTGGTTCATTTTCTAGAGCAGTTGGTTTCCTAAGGGGCACTTCAGTAGTTGTGGTAATCCTAGTTAAAGGGCACGCATTTCCTACTATAGTGAAGGTCCGACCAGTAGGTCTCCAGATGTATCCAATATTTGTAAACACCTTTCCTGTTGGTTTCCAAACTTTTCTCTTTGAACTTTTCTTAACAGATTTAGATTTTACACGAGCATTCACATTATTGATAAAATCAAGAACACACATATCATGATTATCAGAAAGCATGCAACCATTACACTTAACACATTTAATTTTAGAATTCGCATTAAGCTTGGAATGCTGCACATAAGCAGTTCCTTTAGGTGCAACAACACAGTCTTTATTTTTCAAACTAGATTTAACTTTCCTAGGGTGGGCTTCTACTTTATTCTTCTGAATACTACTTGGTGTTTGAAGAATCTTATCTTTCTTTGTATTGCCTGAAGGCTGTGATCCGCTAGCGCTAGTAGACAATTTTACTCCTGTAGAAGACAACATAGGTTTGTTAGAAACTAGGTTTGATGTAGAGGCTGTTTTTGTGATTATGTTTCTTGAGGATGTGACGGGCTCAGTAAATCTAACTCTTTTGTCCTTGTTCTTTGGGGTCACAGCCACCAATTTTCCATCAGTATTGTTGATACTAGGGCAGGTTTTACTAATGTTTGTAAGCAACTCCTAAATTAGTTTAGCATACCTACAGGCAGATTCTAAGGAATGATCTAGTGGATATTTTGATTTAACCTGTTTAACTAGATCCCTAAGAATGATAGCTTCTTCCTGAGTGTGCTTAATATAGGCAGAGTGAGTTGTCTTTTTATTTAACAATTTAGGGGTTATTGGTTCCACATCAATCTTAAGCATCTTTAGATCAATAGTGTGTTTCGTAACAGCATTATCAACTAGAGCTTTTCCTTTAAGTTTCCTTAAATCATCTTTGAGAGCTGTAACTACCAAAACTTTTTCCTAAAGACTAGCATTTAAATCAAAGATTTCTACAGACTTTAGATTGACTAGATTAATTAAATCATCACATTGTTCTTTTGATCGAATGCGTGCTAGTTTAATCGAGTCATAAAGTTGCTTATACGTCTGTTTTAAATGCTTATTCTCAGCAATAAGCTTTGACACCCTATGATCCAATTCAATATTTATTGTTTCAATCTCCTCTAAGTCCTTTTTAATCGTATCCTCATTCATTTTTCCACTTAGAGATTTAATTCTCTCTTTCAACTTCTTTATGACCGTGTCTTTCCCTTGGGATTGAGCTTTCAATTCATTTAATTCAAACAATTGATCAAAACTTGGAGCACTTTGATTTGAAACAGAATTGTCCCTTTGAAAAATTTCCTGATTAAGTTGAGTATCATTTTCTAAAGAGATGCAATGTTTTTCAAGAGTGGTAAAACTTTTGAACAGTTTATCGTAAATCTCTTTTTCAACGAAATCCTTTTTGTTGAGAAGCTTAGTCTCAAGTTTTAGACACTTTTCACATTCATACACATTCACAGAGACATTATCCACAGAAGAATTCACAAGTATGTTCACAATATCTTTGCTTATTATTTGTTTCAACAGTCGTTCATTTTCGTTCAAAACTTTATTCATTTTAACTTCAAATGTTTTTAACTCTAAACGATGTTGTTCCACAGCCTGTTCCATTTGATGAAAGACATTTTGGACTTCAGAAAGTTCATCAATCAAATATTGATCGAATGTATTAAATTAGTCCTTCGGAGCTTTTACAAATGGAATTATTTCATCTCTAAAACAAGCTTTTGTATGTTCGAACTCCCACGACCCCTCAGTAATGGCTGTGGCCGTGGTTCTTTCTTTGACAACCACGTCAAAACCAGCAAGATGATGTTTAAGTTTCTTCAAACTCGTATTAACCATGCTGACTTTAGGAAGTTCTTTTGGAACCTCAACTTTGGTGGGTCTACTAAAAAGAGTGGGATCTGGAGAATTCACAAAATTCTGAGACCAAAAGGCTTGTTCAGTAAATAATTCAGTTTGTGGAATAAATCGTGTTTCAAAATCTTGAGAAAGTTGGTTAAGAACAACATAATCGACTGGTGTAGTATTGACTTTCTTTTCTAACATCATAGGATCCTTTTGTTTTAAAAGCATTTTTGAACAACTCTCTACAGCAAACATTAGGGTCTCTTAGGAGTCAGGAATCACAATAGCACTCATATTGTTAATGTCATTACCATCATAAAGCTTTGGTTCCAACTGCTGAGCTTTCTTCAGATAGAAAGGATTTTGAAAACCTAGAGCTTGTTTAGTGGTATGATCATAGAAAAACTAAGGTTTCGTCAACATGTGAACAGTTTGTGCAGATTGATCTCTTTTAAAAACAATATTATCTAGCTGTTTGATCTTCTTTTCTAACGCAATCTCTCTATCGATGTTCCTAGATTCTTCTTTCTTAAAATCATTTTTGAGAAGAGTAACTGTTTGCATTAAAGATTCCTTTTCTTTTAAATGTTCAGAAAGAGTTTGTTTAAGACGATCAATCTCTACAGACTGTGCACTTGAATCTGAAACGTTATCATTACTCCTTAAGTCAACATTTTGTCCTTCTTTCAAAACTTTAACTTGTTCCTTATATCTTTCAAGCTTAGCAGTTAAAGTATCATTGATACTTTTATTGTCTAGATTTATCTTGGTATAATTAACTACTTGGGTTTTCAGTTGTTCAATCACAGATAATATCAGTGCATCTTGTTGTGCAGAAGAGTTAGAATTCTAAACAGCTTCCTGTTGTGATTCAATCACATACTGAGAATAAGGAATGATATTGCTATCACTGGTTATTTCAGTCACTGAATGGTTCACAACATTCGACTGTTCAGAAGACGACATTGCCTATACAACTTGATTAATCATATTATTATTCACATTATCATGATTGTGTACCTCAGCGAGAGAATCTGAACCATAATGAGATAAATTCACCATAAGAGCAACTTTGGCAGTGTAAAGTTCATCACAATCAGAGTCATATGCATCCAAATCATTGGCTTGATAAGCAGCATTGTGGGTAATGATAGTCTGTGTGGCTTGACCTTCTGTAATTCCAGGATCTACTAAAAATGCTAGTTCCTCCTCATGTAGAATTTATCGTTTGCTTGAGCTTGTATCAACAACACTTTATCCTTAAACCATGAATCATCCCGTTTCCTCTTAGGTTTAGTGCACTGTTTAGACTTGTGTCCTTCCCCTTTGCAGTTGTAACAAATAACAGTCCTTTGTTTTCCAGAATTACTTCCACTTGCTCCCGGAGTATAGGTCCTTGTAGTACCCGCAGCAAAAGAAGTATGTCTCTCCTGAATTGGTTGTAAGGTCACTCTCTCATCATTAATGGTAGCTTGTTGCCTAGGGTTTGACGAATTCCTCAGCTGGTTATTGGTAGTAGGATAGCGGGAAGTGACAACAGCAGTCAAGAAATACATCATGTGATTGATGGCATCAATAGGATTGATTATTGATTTTACATACGCAAAAATATATAATATAAGATATTCCAAAAGAGCAATTAAGAACTTTCCTTAAGTCTCCCTTAAGAAAAGCTCACTCTAAAAGATATATATAATATATAATATACGTATGTTTTCGGAAAGTATGATTTCCCGGGTCGTTTTCCCAACGATTTGAGAAATTGAAACCTCGCTTGATATTGGATATTGATTTGAATGGGTTCGAAGATTGATTGGGTTTTCTATAACTACTAATTAAAAGCACAATTTAAAACAAGCAATTAAAAACAATTAAACACTTAACAATTAACGGGAAACAAATAAAACGCGACAAATAAGCAAGTACACTAAATTTAACTCCTAAAAATTCAAACTAAATTTCTAAACCTAAATTAGGACAAAAGAAAATTTTAAGAAAAAGAAAAACATTTTTTTGATTATTTTTGAATTTATTATGAATTAAAAACTAATTTAATCTAATTAAATCCTAAAAAATAGCAAATTAAGTGAAATTGTTCCAGTTTCATATTGTAGATGTTCATGTCATTGAGTAGCAGTGAAAATCTTAAGTAGAAATCACGTGGTGTTTCCCTCTTCTTATAAGCAAACTTATCGAATTCATCATAAAGCTTACACTCTCTTTCCTATTTCGTCAATGAAGTTCCCTGCATGAGAAGTTGAATTCTTTCCCAAAGTTCCTTGGCGACTTTATGATTGCTAACCAATGCATAGACCTCAGGTGGTAGTCCTTGGAGAATGGTATTTGTTGCCTTGATATCACAGTCAGCTTGAATTGCTTCCGTAGCAAATAACTCAGAATATTTATTTGGTCTTGTCACTCTATTTTCCTCAATTGAAGGCCATATGAGTGGACCATTTTCAATGGATTCACGAAATCGTTTTTCCATCGTTGTCTATTCATCATATATAGCTCCATTATGGTTTTTCCAAGAATCGTACCATATCTTTTTCCAACATTGATGGTACGAGTGTCAGCCACCAGACGAATTGCTTTGTCAGCAAGAGTCGTCATTGAGAAATTTATATGTTAAAAGATTATTGTCGGATCGAACGGTGGTAGAAAGAAATTATGTTTGATTAAGTTGTCTTTTAAGAGTTTTAATTCTTAAAACTATACGGGATTTTAATTCTTGACAAAACCGGGAAAACAAGTTAATGTTTCATGAGATTTTACATGCTTTTCCAAGAATCATACATATATTTTTCCAACATAGGTGGACGATTGTCGGCACCCGAAAGAATTGCTTTGTCAGCAAGAGTCGTCATTGAGAAATTTGTATGTTAAAAGATTATTGTCGGATCGAACGGTGGTAGAAAGAAATTGTGTTTAATTAAGTTGTCTTTTAAGAGTTTTAATTCTTGAAACTACACGGGATTTTACAATTCTTGACAAAACCGAGAAAACTAGTTAATGTTTCACGGGATTTTAAGAGTCAAAGAAATGAATCGAATAATTTGGAAATGTGAGTTGTTCGGTTTCTATTAATCTTGACTAGTTCGGTGGTCACTGATGAAGACTAGACCTCATCTTAGAAAACAAGAAAAAATATCTAAAGATGAGGTCTTTTTAGAAGAAAAACACATGAACCAAACAAGTAAACACAAAATCTAAGCACACCACTCCATGGCTCTTGATACTAATTGTATACTAATCTATAACATACTAGAAGAGAGGGAAAGAGGTTGTTTTAGTAAGAGAAAGGGTTGGATGAACACTTAGAGAGAGAAAGTAAACATAAGATAGAAGATGTATTATGTGTGAAAAATGAACAACCAACCACCTCTCTAAGGCATGGAGAGGTGTATAAATACCCTAATGAGGCCGGCCATGGATGGGCTTACATGGGCTTTCCATGGGCTTTTCCTAACTTAGCCTATTAAGGTTCCAAAAATACCTAAACGAGCTAACGACAGTTATCTATGGAGTGATTGATACTTTCCTAGGATTTTCGTATTCCTAACAATCTCCCCCTAAGGGAGGTCACTCCATTTTACAAAAACTTAAACCTAGCATACTATGCTTTATCTTTAGTCTTGAGCTCGTTTAACTTCAATCTTTAACTTGTGATTTGATGTAGTGATCATTGACTTTAGGTTTGAGCTTGTTCCTTTATCTTGACTTGAATGTGAAAATGTAATCTTGAACACCTTGAGATCATCAACCAAGCATAATCTCATTTCGCCATCTTGTAAACTTTGCCATCTTGTGAACTTGTGACTTCTAGACCGACATGCTCATACCTTTCTTGATATGTAAACTTGAAAAGCTTTAATAATGCATCTTTCTTGAGGTTCTTTAACTTTAACACTTCGTCAGGTATCAGAGTAGCGGAAGTCTTGAAACATGTACTTGAGCTTTCATGACGTCTTTATATTTGTCGGTCGGGTATGAGCATGTGGCTATGAATCATGACTCGTTGGGAATGGCTGCACCAATCGTCAGGAGTACCTGCAGGTTTAGGTTAGTGATAATCAACAGTTATGAACGAGAGTGTCTTTGTCACATCGTCGAATACGGTTATAATAACCACGGTTCCCCATTGATCAATATAAAGACTGCCTATAATAAGGTAGAATTCTAAGGAATCTCCTTGACAGGGTTTCGCAGCTGCAGTAGCCGTTCTCATTACTAGAGCGTCTTAAAGCAGACAACACGGTATGAGTGAACCAGCAAGACGAAGTCTCACCGATTGAATAGAAAAATCGATTTGAAAATCA